>JBBPBX010010680.1:29400-48407 GCA_038048925.1 Garcialebias charrua
TATATATATATATATATATATATATATATATATATATATATATATATATATATATATATATATATATATATATATATATATATATATATATATATATATATATATATATATATATATATATATATATATATATATATATATATATATATATATATATATATATATATATATATATATATATATATATATATATTTTATATATATATATATATATATATATATATATATATATATATATATATATATATATATATATATATATATATATATATATATATATATATATATATATATATATATATATATATATATATATATATATATATATATATATATATATATATATATATATATATATATATATATATATATATATATATATATATATATATATATATATATATATATATATATATATATATATATATATATATATATATATATTTATATATAATATTATTTTATATATATATATATATATTTATATATATATACTACTCGCACTACTATTCCTACTTCGCAATTTTTCACTTATCGCGGGGCTTCAGGGTACGGATCCCCCGTGATAAATGAGGGACAACTGTAAATAAATAAGCTGTACATACAGTTTCTTCTGGAAGTGTTGATAAACAGGTTGATGGTTGTTTGGACTACTATCAATTTATTTTTGTAAGTACCGGTAAAACCCATGAGAGCAGCCTGAGTTAAGTTTTGACTGTAATAAGTTGGTGTCGTAAGTAACCTTTGTTTATGATTGGCTAATAGTTTTCAGAGCTTTTTGGTTATTGTGTGATCACTGACAGTTTTTTAATAATAATAATAATAATTAATTCAATTTATAACGCACTTTTCATTACTGAAAATCTCAAAGTGCTACACATATATTGAATGCTACACACATTCATAAACCGGTGGCGGCAGACTACCATGCAAGGTGCTTTCCAGTCCTACCGGGAGCAACTCAGGGTTAAGTGTCTTGCCCAAGGACACAACGACACATGGTGCGGGTCCCGGGAGTCGAACCGCCAACTTTCCGATCGGGAGACGACTGCCATTACCACTACACCACGGCCGCCCGTTCATTTGATAACATGTTTTATTTTGTTTGTCCTCAGGATTGGCAGCCACCTTTTGCATGTGATGTTGACAGACTGAAGTTCACACCACGAATACAAAGGCTTAATGAGTTGGAGGTATATTCATTGATTCTGTCGTGTAGAAAATTACAACAGTTATTAAGTTAAAGTTACAATTTCCAGTATTTCACAGATTCTGTGCACCTTCGTTTAATGTAAATTTTAAATCAGTGTGCAGCTTCAGAATGTCTAAAACTCCCGTGCAGAGCATATTTTTGTCCTCAAGAAAGAAGAAACTATTTTCTCAAAAATAAAATAGTAAATTCAACAAGATTCTCTTAAATTCTTTGTTTAGAGTAGTTCTAGAAAAACTATGCTCATTACTGTAAGTTGTCTTTGTTTTGTTTTCAGGCTCAAACTAGAGTTAAACTCAACTTCCTGGATCAAATTGCTAAATTTTGGGAGCTTCAAGGATCCACCCTGAAAATTCCTCATGTTGAAAGAAAGATTTTAGATCTGTACCAACTGAATAAGGTTTGCAAATTTGAGCGTATTTATTACACATCTGCAGACATGCCATTTAACACAATAGCATTAATTTGTTATTGTTTTCTTCACATATGTATGTATATGTGTTTGGGGGTGTGCGTGTGTGTGTGTGTGTTTTGTTAAGTTGGTGAATGAAGAGGGCGGCTTTGATGCCGTCTGCAGAGAGCGGCGCTGGACTAAGATATCGGTCAAGATGGGATTTGCTCCTGGAAAAGCCATCGGGTCTCATCTGCGTGCACACTATGAGCGAATCCTCTACCCATATAACCTCTTCCAAGTTGGAGCCAATCTCCCTGTACGTCCTTTCACCTGTTTTTCTATTCTCAGCAGCTGTGTGGCAGTGATCCTTCTCATTCCGAACAGCTGTGTAAAGGTTTATTGGACTAGTCCATAGTTTATCTGCTTAATTTTGAGCTGTAGATAAAATATGTTTAAATGAAGTTGGTTAATTCCCCACACTTGGCATCATAAATTGGCCTATTACGTTATAAATAAAAAATATATACAGTAATTTAATGACATATGCCATTACACTAAGAGAGGGTTTTTGGTTCACATGTTATTTGCATGTGTTACTTCACTCTGATGACATTTGACCTGCTTGCTTGTGCAGAAAGCCACTTTGACCCATGACACTAAAGACAAAGAGTACACTCCTCATGACCTGCCCCAGCGCCAGTCTGTCCAGCCTCAGGAGACCTGCAGCATCGCTCGCCGTGCTAAACGAATGAGATCTGAAGTGAGTTTGCATTCTTAACATTTTCATGTGGCACAATTATTTTATTCTACAAACTGGAAGTGAAGGACAACAGGTGTTTGCCCTCCTCTGTATGCGTGCAAACCTGATTAACTTGTTAGGCGTTCATTGACTCATTATGTGAAAGTGAATGACAGTCCCTGACCTAAATTCTGGATCTAATTAACTTCAGGCTCTGGTAACTAATTGACTTGAAATTTTGGCTAACTTTACACCAGAAAGACCTAAAATGATCTCTGCTTCTAGTTTCTACTGGCTAAAATGTTGTTAAAAATGGCAATTATGGAGAACTGTGTGAGTCACTAGTTCATTTGGAATAATAATCAACCTACAGACAATATATGACTTCTGCTGGTCAGGAAGGTTCATAGCAGCAGCAGGAAGGTTTGGCAGACCCAGCAATGATGCTGCACTGTTCCACGGTGCAACATCGATGCTCATATTGGTTATGCTTGAAGTCTTTTCAGAAGAAATCCTAACCACTTCTCTTGTGTCATCTTTACAAGCTCAATCCATATAAGCTAAAGATATGGTGACAAGAGCTACAGACAGAGGAAGCTTTTAAGTTTTTGTTATTTTTACCACAATCATTCCAAAATTGATGAATTAAACAGGAACAACTAATTGGGCAGCCTGCATGTTAAGACTGTAAGATCTTTTGAATAGTTTACTAGGCATTTATACTAGAACCCGACCAAAGGTGGGCACAGACCGCTAGAGAGCGCTAAAGCGCTAATCCGCTTACAGCGGACCTAAACTTTTTGTCAGCGTTTTTGTGGTTTGACTAACTTTTATAATTCATAAGCGGATTTGTGCTATTTTTATTTAAAATGCAGTACCGCTAATAACTAATTATCTATCAGTAAAAACCAATAAACTTATTTACAAGCTCTTATGCTGGCTCCGTAGCTGCTTGTTTTACCTTTTTCCCCACCGTAAAGAGCAGAGAGGAGGGAGGGTTGGAGGGGGAGGGAGCAGAGCGGAGAACAGACTCGGATCTACCATGTAGGCAAATGATGCCGTTGCCTGGGGATCCCAATCAGCAGGGGCACCGGCCCCGCCGCGCCCCGGCCAGTCACCTACATCCCTAACATTGATCCTGCTTGTTAATGTACATTTAACATAAAAATAATTATAGTTACGATGAAAACGATCATTAAATACGCAATACAAAAACCGGTCGATTTCTGTATCCCCCTACTAAAAATGGACTATTCCATCTTGACATCTTCCGGGTCAGAGGTGAACTCGGGGGCTAATTCTGTGGCTAGCTGGTTGTGCTGGGTTTCTTGGATAAATCCGCAGAGAACCCCGCTGTTTCAAGCCAAATTAACGCGGCCGGAGGATTTTATTGTGTGTTTTGTGTCGACCACTCGACGGTGAGTCGTTAGTTTTATGTATTTTGGTTACTTTTATGTATAAATGCGGTGGCGACACACCCGTGTATTTGAGATTTAAAAGTGGTTTTAGGGATTAAAAGATCATTCTCTTTTTTGTTAATTTCGTGGCCGAATAGAATATATGTACGTAAAGTATTAAATAAATCCTTTGATTTTTGTAATTTCATCCTTTTAGGATCATTTTAGTTACTTTTCAGTTGGCAGTGTAGTGCAAATATTGCATAACGCTGCCGGCTACCAATTGTCGAATATAAATAGCGGATTAGATTAGCTTCCCCTAATTTTCATAAGACATTTGTGCTTTTGAAATTGTGGACCTAAAAAAATTAATAAGCGTTTTAGAAATTGTGGAACTAATTTTTTGATTAGCGTTGCCCACCACTGAACCCGACCGATAGGGAAATTTTGACTATGGCCAATGCCAATATTGGGAGGGGAGGCTAATGCTGACAACCAATATAATGGCTGGATTTTTTTTTAGCTTTGTTCACCCCAAACAAATTACGTAAACAGCTAGTGGTGCAGAACTTCTTATTTAGCACAGCTGTTAGCAACCATGCATGAAGCCAAGTAAATCAGATCCATGCTATACTGTTCCTAGTCCCACAGTAGGTTTACAAGTGGTGCACTGGTCATTAAAAACAGTCTTCCTAACGTACGTTCATATTTTCTATCCTTCACTTTTCACCATAAAGTTATTGTGTTACAAAAATATAAATTAAACAAAGAAACACCCTTCCCTGCTCATTGTTTAAATGCATGCATGGTGAAGGCCTAATTACGGTAGTATTGACCACAACTGCTTTATTTATTTATTTTTTGGCAGAGAAGTAAAGATTTCAGATGATGCATTTTATTGAGGACAACAGAGATAATATTACCGGTACTAACACTGATATACTGTATATTTACCGCTGCATTAGATTTATTGTTCTGGCTAAAGTTTACAAGGTAATTTAGCCTATGCTAGGTTATCTAAACATTAGCTTGCTAACTTGAGAAGCACATAACTAATGACAAGCGGGATGGAGGATTGAAGATAATTTATTATTGTTGATTTTTTAATTTATTTTACAGATCAGTTAAAATAAACTTACTATGCTCTGTTCAGCAAAATACACTACACAGTTTTGCTCCTTGCTTCGGCTGCCCTGAAAGTGGAACTTAAGTGAATGGCCATATCAAGTTCAAGTACTTTTTTGTCATTCACTTCACAAATGTGATGTGAAAGATGAAATTATGTACACAGGGTCCCAGTTACACTTAAAAATAGCAAAATATAAAGTATAAAAAGAAACAGTAAATAAGTGCAATAACAGTAAATATGGCTGGTTCCCAACATTTTAGTGGTGAAAATTATAAGTGTTTATTTCCGCACATCATCACCGTTACTTTCGGCCCCTGAATGCCTATATCAGCCTAAAATATCAGCACTTACGATATATCAATTGGGCTCTAGTTTATACATATACAGTAGATACACAAGCAAAGAGTACAAATGGTTGATTTATGATCTGAAAATTTTCTGGCCTTTTCTGCTATAATGTGAATGAGTACTGGTATATTTAGTATCTCTATTACAGAGGGGAAGAATAACAATTTAGTTTCTTTTTCTCTGGCTGCAGAGAAGCTGTTTCAAAAGTGGACCTGGAGGAATTCGTGAGCATCGTCCCAATCTGAGGAGGAGAATGGGAACCTACATGGCCAAACCAGAACCTGGTGAGAAATAATTTATTAATAAAAAGAAAATGTGTTGTTTCATGGGAGCTTTGTTAATCAGAAACTCTTTAAGCCTCCACTGAATGTTCATCCTTGTTTTTCAGTGAAAATGGAAATCACTGAGGTGAAAAAGGAGCCAATTGAACACATGGATCCAACAGAATATGAAGAAAATCTATTAAAAATAATAGACAAACCTCCAGTGAATAAAGTAAATGTTTTATGATGTTTGGAATTAATTAAAAAATGTTTTGTGCATCACAGTAAATCAAATGTGTACATTGATTTAGTATTTCTGTGTGTGTAGTGCTGAAACTACTTATGTTCTCTCCTCTCAGGTGGAAACATACATGTGCCTTGTATGTGGTAGTGGAAGCGCAGAAGACCGCCTGCTGTTGTGTGATGGCTGTGACGATAGCTATCACATCTTCTGTCTGATCCCACCCCTTCACGAGGTCCCTAAAGGTGACTGGAGATGTCCCAAGTGCCTGGCTCAGGTGAGCTGCTGCACCTCTGGCCTCAGGGAGGTGAAGACTGGCACGTTTGTTCTCACGTCTGGCACAATTATAGTGTCTTACAGGGCTGTGCGTCCTTTGTCTTTTGTTTGTTTTGCAGGAATGTGGCAAACCACCTGTTGCATTTGGCTTTGAGCAAGCCAGCAGGAGCTACACCCTCCAAGCTTTTGGAGACATGGCTGACTCCTTTAAGTCTGACTACTTCAACATGCCAGTTCATGTGAGCTTACATCATCTCATTTCTGTTGTCAACTTGTTGTAGTCTTTATATTTTCTCTCAGTAAATGGTTGAGTGTGAAATTCTATGAGACGCGTACACACCCCACCACAATAAGCACAATAAACCAAAGGTCTGCTTAACATTCTTCTTGGTTTTGACCTTGTTTCAGCTGTGAACAGCACTGCAAGTAGACAAATGGCGAAAGATAAGGGTCCAGGGTCAGACAAGTTTGTACAATCTTAAAATCACTGTCTTATTTTTTTTATCACAAATAGCCTTGACATTTTTTATGTATATTTTTGGTACATATATTTCAAAGGCAAGATGTTTTCCTAAAACAGTCACTTTTTCAAACTATTTTCTAATTTTTACTACAATAAAAATAGTTGTACTAACACGAAGTGTTTTTTGCACATAAATTATGCTATCAGCATGCAGACTATCTTCCAGTTCATGGAAATGTTCTGTTCGAATCACAGAGACATGTTTCTATGCATCTCTTAGAGTAATGATCCTGGATTATCACTTACAAGTTGTGTGACTTCAGCCTAAAACAAAGGTGTGCTTTGATAACGCTTTCGGATGTCGGGGATTATTATCTGTCACACACATCCTTGAGTTTTGAAGGAAAGCAGGAAAAAAAACTTTATACTACTGCAAATTTTATCCATAAATATAATTCTGTGCAACAGAGATGGTAGAAACAAATATTATTCATCAGAAAGTTTAAAATGTTTTAACTGAGTTTTAACACTGTGTTTTTTTGTTTTCAGATGGTTCCCACTGAGCTGGTGGAGAAGGAGTTCTGGCGTCTTGTCAGTACCATCGAGGAGGATGTCACTGTGGAGTACGGCGCAGACATTGCCTCCAAGGAGTTTGGGAGTGGTTTTCCTGTGAGAAACAGCCATTTTGAAGTCTCTTCTGATGATGAGGTATTGTTTATGGAAAAGTTGCGTACTGAAAGCACAAGTTTTCTCTTTATAGTTTGAAATGTTTGTAAATATTAACAATTAAAGTACCGTACATACCGGTAATAAAATCAATTTGTTTGGAGATTTTTTATTTATTTTTATGTTTAATAGATTTGCTCAGCTAAGCTCCTTTATATTTTTAAACTCCTCTTAGTGATTAAGTTATTTCTAGGCTGGTTGTGAGTGTGAGATTTAGTCGTAGTGTTGACCTGTCTCTGACTCGCAGCATTACCTGACCAGCGGCTGGAACTTGAACAACATGCCGGTCCTCGACGCCTCAGTCCTGACTCACATTACAGCCGACATCTGTGGGATGAAGGTTCCCTGGCTGTATGTGGGGATGTGCTTCTCCTCTTTCTGCTGGCATATCGAGGACCACTGGAGCTACTCCATAAACTATCTTCACTGGTAGAGCACTCTCAGAGTATCAGTAATACTACTTTTATTCTAAGGAAATGGCCTTTTCAAAATAAGAGCCTTTTCAGATCGTCTTTTTGATCATGTGTGCAGGGGTGAGCCAAAGACGTGGTACGGGGCTCCTGGTTATGCTGCAAAGCACCTGGAGTCAGTCATGAAGAAATTGGCTCCTGAGCTGTTTGAGTCACAGCCAGACCTCCTTCACCAGCTGGTGACCATCATGAATCCCAACACGCTGATGAACAACGGGATTCCGGTAACCTGCTCACTGTCATTTTCTAATGATAAGCATCACAGTGGCAAAATGAAATGAAATTAATATGCTCCATTACTTAGTTTCTATTTGTACAGAATAATTATAACCACCCTTTTCTTAGATAGAGATCAAAATGGTTGCCTTTAAAAAAAAAAAAGTTTGTCTTTCTTCTGAAAACAAAATTATTTTTTCAGAAAATGATTAACTGTTTTCAGAAAGCAGTGTGATTACTTTCCATTCTTTATCCCAGAAAACTGTCAATGGGAATTATTTGGCATGAACCACTTGTAAGAAAAGTATTTATAAATATAATAATAATAATAATGAATTCAATTTGTAATGCACTTTTCATTAATAAAAATCTCAAAGTGCTAAATATATGTTTTTTCCACTTGTAGATCTTTCGCACCAACCAGTGTGCAGGTGAGTTTGTCATCACCTTCCCCAGGGCTTACCACAGTGGATTCAACCAGGGTTTCAACTTTGCTGAAGCGGTGAACTTCTGCACCATGGACTGGGTAAGAAGATCTATTCGTGCTGTACCTGCCAGCACACGGGAACTGACTGTGGTGTGGTTTCGTTGTCTTTGAAAAATACTTTTTTTTTTATAAACCATTGTTTTTATTGTTCTGAGTTTCGTTTTATAATGTATGGTAGCTTTAACTGACAAGTATATTTTACATTGTAAAAGCATCAAGAATATAAAACGAAACCGCTTTGTGTGCTCTTTAATTACTTTTTGTTCTGGAAGTCACTCGTCTCCATATTTTCTGGCAGATACCCATCGGTCGTAGTTGTGTGGATCACTACCGGCAACTGAGCAGATACTGCGTCTTCTCCCATGACGAGATGGTTTGTAACATGGCCTTTAAAGCGGACACGATGGATGTTGACCTGGCATCAGCATTGCTGGGGGACATGGGCACCATGATTAAAGAAGAAGAAGAACTAAGAGTTCAAATTAAGAAAATAGTAAGTTTTCCAACTTTCGTTTATCTTCCAAAGTTAAGTTGTTCATAAATTAATATTTTCTGTGACTCAATTCATGTTTGAAGATTATATATTCTCAGTATTCTTTAAGTAGAGAACAATGTTGACGATATTCTCTTCAAGAAGTCACCTATTCAGAAAACATTAATTTATTATTTGCAAATACCATACTTGGCTTCGCTGTTTTCTCTGCGGCTCTAATGACTGAATTTGTGTCTCTAGGGTGTGGTGCAGTCTCGACAAGTTGATTATGAGGTTCTCCCAGATGAGGCGCGCCAGTGCTGCAAGTGTCGGACCACCTGCTACCTGTCTGGCATCTCTTGTGCATGCAGCCCCAACAAGATGGCTTGTTTGCACCACGCCCAGGACCTCTGCTCCTGTTTTCATAGCAACCTCACACTCCAGTGAGTCTCCAGTAACTACAACAACTGAACAAACTCTCCACCTGTGAATGTTGCTGGTTTTAAAATGTTTTTTTTTTTTCTTCAGTATCATAAGTTGAGCTATGTTACATGAATGAGACAGATGTTTGCAGTGATTAGCAAAATTGAACTCCAACTGCTTATATCCTTGGTCTCTTTTTTTTTTTTATACATATACTTGTTTTCAGCACATTTGCTTTTGAGCGAGTGTTGGACAAATGGTATGTGCTTTAAAACAATACATAACTANAACCCAGCACCAACACCCACTATCCAGGATCAAAAAACCTCAAACCAAAAAAAAAACATTGACCGACAGGCGTCACCCCGAAAGGCCCCCACACAACACCATCCACCGTAACAGCCCGTTCAACAACGCTAGTCAGAGGATGAACAGCCAGAGAGAAACTGCCATCCCACGATACATCACCGGACAGCAACAACGTGTCAGCTGCAACAGCCCTGTTCACAGCCCAGAGAAAAGTCAAAAACAAAGAAACAGGGCCAACATATCCCCCTTGTGCAGTCCACAAAAACATCCACTGTGGGCTGTTCAACAAATCGTACCAAATCAAACTCCATAGCTGCCAACAACAACAAACAAACACCACCCCCCAACCAAAAATGCGCGACCTAACGCGCAACAGCCGATCAAAACAACAAAACAGCTCAAAAAGCCCCCCAAAAAACAAAAAGTCCAACAAGCCACAAAACTAGGATAGTTTGAGACGAGCCCCCAGTTTGAGACTGACTCCAATAGACTTCTGTGCAGCCTTCACTACTTTTTAGCCCAAATGCAATTCTATATAATGGTAAAGTCACTGGATATTTCTAAAGGTTTCTAAATCATATATCCTAGAAACTACAACTGAACCATAGAAACTACACCTGGACCACCAGTATATAAACTACACCTGAACCATATAGAAACTACACCTGGATCATACAGAAACTACACCTGAACCATAGAAACTACACCTCGACCACCAGTATATAAACTACACCTGAACCATATAGAGAGTCAGAGAGTCAGAGAGTCTTTATTGTCATTTGCACCGCATGTGGTACATGTGATGAAAATGAGATTATGTACACGGGGTCCCAGTTTCATCCAACAACAAATGCAACAGAAAAACAATAATAACATCTAGAATTAACTAAGAAAAACATCAACTAGTAATACACTAAGCCTAATATAGTGGGAATAAACAGCAGCACGAACATGAGTCTGTATGAGCAGATGGTCACAGATGAACACAGATAAACACAGCAACAAGAAAACAGATCAGCATCAGCATGATGTGATATTTTGCAGTGTTTATTTTATTTTTATATATTCATGAGTCTATACCGGTAGAAACTACACCTGGATCATATAGAAACTGCACCCGAACCATAGAAACTACATCTGGACCATATAAACTACACCTGAATCATATAAACTATACCTGGACCACATAGAAACTACACCTGGATCAAATAGAAACTACACCTGGACCATATAAACCACACCTGAACCATAAAAACTACACCTGGACCATAGAAACTACACCTGGACCATAGAAACTACACCTGAACCATAGTAACTACACCTGGACCATATAAACTACACCTGAACCATATAAACTACACCTGGACAACATAGAAACTACACCTGGACCAAAGAAACTACACCTGAACCATATAAACTACATCTGGACCATATAAACCACACCTGGACCATAGAAACCACATGTGGACCAAAGAAACTACACCTGAACCATAGAAACTACACCTGGACCATATAAACTTCACCTGGACCATATAAACTACACCTGGGGCCTCATGTATCAAAAACCTGCGTGGATTTCCTACTGAAAAGTGACGTACGGTGAAATCCAGAAAAGTGTCTACGCACAAAAAGATCCAGATTTATCAAACTGTGCGTACACCTGAATCCACGCACATTCCTTTTGTACATCACAATTGACGTGGAACTGAGCGCACGTGAGACACCTCCCCTGACACGCCTACATTTACATATGTTAAACAGATGCAAATTACTTCCTGCATGTGTGAAGGACATGTTTGTTTGATCCCTGCGCGATCAGAAATGATTTCTAGATTCGGGAAAATAATGAATTCAATATAATATGAGTGAGGACAAACATCCTAAGTAAGAATAGTAATAAAATGTGTTCATCATGCAAAGAACGAGTGATTGTCGGTATTTGTGTGCGCGCGCACCCTGCTGTGGTGCGCGAACCGGCTCATTCATTCATTCTGTGTGGAAATATTAACTTTGCGCACGAGTTTATTACCATTATTACTGTAAACACAGAGGAACTTACTTGGATGTTTGCTAGAACATAGATCTTTGTTTATGTAGATGATGTGAAGAAACGAGTCTGTGCGTCTTGGTGGAGACTTTTCATGACATGATGTTGGAGTCTCCAGACGCAGCGCGCGCCCCGCAGCCCTGTGCGCAGTCTGTCTGTGAAGCTTTTGCTCTCCTACAAGTTATATAAGGTGTACTTTCACGTGTCATTTTGGAGAAATCTACAATAAACGCAGATAATGAAACACCTCCAGCTGCCGTGTCGACACCGGTGAGGGTGCGCGCGCGCTCCAAGCGCGACCACTCAGCCTTTGGAATCATATGGATGAGACCATTCCATTGGACATGATCCGGCTTTGTGTGGACTGGACTGCACAGTCCCGATCGACCTGCAGCTCCCTCTGTGGAACAGTTTGACCGCTGCTTCTGTATGCACGCGTGATGCACGGCTCCCCAGAGCGCAGCAGTAGTGCCAAACTGGAAAATTATTATTTCTGAAAACGGCTGATAAGCCATATCCTAGATCGGAAAACTATATCTGTTTCTAAATAAATGCTCTGCGTGTTACACTATTTATTATAACCTCCAGTAAGGCTGAATGAATCCGTTCCTGTTAAATTTATTTTTGGCACAACGTTGCGCGTCCTTTATTTCACTGCGTCATGTGGATGTAATACTTGTTAATCGTGTGTTTGGAGGGAATATTAATCATTTTCACATCTTGAACTGTTAATAATAATAATAATAATAATAATAATAATAATAATAATAATAATAATAATGAATTCAATTTATAACGCACTTTTCATTAATGGAAATCTCAAAGTGCTACAAGGTGCAACATATTTGAATGTCAATAAGACAAATAATAAAACAATTAAAATCAACAACAGTATCAGCTAAGATCAAAAGTAGAATCATGAGGAGTAAAGTATGCTCGGTTGAAAAGAAAGGTCTTCAAGCCGCTCTTAAAGTCAACCACAGACTGTGGGGCTTCAGTTTCTCTGAAACACCTGTAAGTGTCGCCAAAGGAACAAGAACCACAGAAACGTGCGTACGCCTGCTCGGGAGCTTGCGTGGATATGTACCTGGATGCGCATATATTCACGTTCAGTTCAGTTTTGATACATACGGGCTTTTGCGTGGAAAGTGACGTGCGCAATGTTTTTGTGCGCACGCATGGTTGATACATGAGGCCCCTGGACCATATAAACTACACCTGGACCATATAAACTTCACCTGGACCATATAAACTACACCTGGACCAAAGAAACTACACCTGAACCATATAAACTACATCTGGACCATATAAACTACACCTGGACCAAAGAAACTACACCTGAACTATATAAACTACATCTGGACCATATAAACTACACCTGGACCATAGAAACCACACGTGGACCTGCTATTCCGTGTCTCTTTCCTGTTCTCTCTAACCCTAAGCAGTGGAGGCTGATGGCTGCCCATCCTGATTCTGGTTCTACTGGAGGTTTCTTGCTGTTAACAGGGAGTTGTTCCTTTCCACTGTCACCACTGTCCTTATGATGGGAGGACTGCGACGAAGTGAAGATTCAACTCAATCTGCTGGTTTCCTTGGATGTAAAACGTTTTGCAAGTGGAAAAAGAACCCGTCCAGAGGACCTGACTCAACCATGTCAGATTTAACTACCGTATTTTCCAGCCTATAAGTCGTAGTTCTTTTCCCTAATTTGCATGTTTTGCGTCTTATGCGGCGAAGCGACATATTTATGGATTTTTTCCCCATATTTTTAGACCTGTTTTTGATTGAGATATGACCGTTTCCATTTATTCTGACGAAAAAAATGGAGCAGTATCACTTTTGGCCGCTAGGGTCCACCGACCATTCCCAGCTCATGTGTCCGACAAAAGCATCCTCTGCTCGGACTCACTCTGTCGCAGCACGGCCTCCTGCTCTCTGGAGGTATGAACTACTGTTAGCTCAGTGTTTTACTGTTCGCAATGCAAAATAGCTCAAGAACCACAGGACAGATTTTGATGAAACTTACAGAAAGTGATCACTGGATGGACATTTACAAACTATTAGCTTTAGGAGATGTTTGAGCTAAAATTTGATTTATTTATAATTTATTTTGTATTTACCGGCCGTTAAGTCGCTTTTGTCCAATATGTCCAGTAAATTGGAAAAATCCATAAATATGTCGCTTCGCCCCATAAGTCGCATCTATTATGCGTCACCGCTGACGCGTCACGTATGTTACGCGTCACCGCCAACAACCCGTGTGGGCGGGTGGTTTGCCCTGCTGCATATGGCGGCCACAGGAGCGTGCACGGAAGGACTTTTAACAAGATTAACACGGTATAAACAATTATTTGTTTGCTGAAAATTATAGCAAAGATGTGTCTTAGCTTAACCTTTCCTTAATAAATGCACGTAATGGTCAAATCAGCTGGATTAAAAAAGTTGTTTCGCTACATGCACCCGCAAGGTTGGGACCGCTGCATTTTCTTTAGAATTTAGCCAGATAAACACTTAAAATTATACAGGTGGTCCCCGACTTGAGCGAGTTCCATTCCTACGACTGTCTCGTAACACGAAATCTCGTACGTCGGAACCCAAAACACGTGTTCTCGTAAGTCCGGATTTTCGGTCTTAAGTCGGAAAATGTATGCTAGCGCTACAACGAACACTCGTTTTTCATCACAAATGTTCATACTAGTTCATAAACATGCTCAGAAACTTGTTTCCAAACGGTTAGCTAACACACTTTCATCTAAAAACACATAAAAGTGCTGTATTTTTTGTATGTTCGTTACAAATTTACTGCTCGTTCGCCAGCTCGTAAGTGCGGAACCTCGTATGTAAGAGCGCTCGTATGACGGGGAATACCTGTATATTTGTTGGCTGACATTATAGCAAAAGCGTTTCTGAGCTTAACCGTTCCTTAATAAATTCATGTAATGGTCAAATCTGCTGGATTTAAATTGTTTCGCTTTGACGTCTTCCTAACGGTCGCGCGCTGCGAAAATAAATTATAAATAATCAAACTTTAGCTCAAACATCTCCTACAGCTAATAGTTGTAAATATCCATCCAGTGATTACTTTCTGTAAGTTTCATCAAAATCTGTTGTGTGGTTCTTGAGCTATTTTGCTAACAAACACTAGTTCAGACCTCCAGAGTTCAGGAGGCCGGGCTGCGACAGAGTAAGTCCGAGCAGAGGAGGCTTTTTTCAGACACATGAGCTGGGAACGGTCGGTGGACCCTAGCGGCCGAAAGTGGTACTGCTCCATTTTTTTCGTCAGAATGAATGGAAACGGTCATATCTCAGCCAAAAATTGGTCTAAAAATATGGGAAAAAATCCATAAATATGTCGCTTCGCCCCATAAGTCGCAGGACATGAAAATTAGTTTTTAAAAAAACTGCAACTTATAGCCTGGAAAATATGGTATTTTATGTTTGAAAGAGCCGCCAAAGCGAAACTATTTAAATCCAGCTGATTTGACAATTACGTTCATTTATTAAGGTAAAGTTCAGCTCAGAAACACTTTTGCTATAATGTCAGCAAACAAATATAATTTTTTTAGGTATTTATCTTGCTAAATTTTAAAGAAATCCGTTCCCACCCATGCGGGTGCACGTAGCAAAACAAAATTTTAAATCCAGCTGATTTGACAATTACGTTAATTTATTAAGGAAAAGTTCAGCTCAGACACATCTTTGCTATAATTTTCAGCAAACAAATAATTGTTTATACCGTGTTAATCTTGTTAAAGTCCTTCCGTGCACGCTCCTGCGGCCATTTCGCAGCCAATCCATTTTCAGCAAAACACCGGCCCACATTTCCGGGTTGTCAGCGGTGACGCGTAACATACGCGACGCGTCAGTGGTGACGCATAATAGATGTGACGTATACGGAGGTGCGACACATTTATGGATTTTTCCACTTTATTGGACATAATTGGACTAATGCGACATATAGGGCGGAGCGATTTTTAAGCCGGAAAGTACGGTACCTGGATTATGGAGCAGCATCAGGATGTTTACGAACTGGCTTTTCATAACGTACTTGAATACATCTTATTAAAATAAGAACTAAATTGACTGTAACTGTATTTGAATCTGAATTAAATTTATGATTTGAACTTTTCCCAAGAGCCCTGAGATGACTGTTGTCGTGAATCGGTGCCACATAAATAAACTGAGTTACACTGAACGGAATAGTGTGAGGCGAAAAGAGTATTTCAAAATAAGAGCCCAACATTTATCACCTTCAGGTCTCGATGGATGAGATTTTTAGAGTGAATGTATTCGACTCCGCTGACTATCTGCTGAGCGATGGGAAGACTTTCTGCTCTCCTCTGGAGGTCGTCCACGTTGTTCTTGTTCTTCTCTTTGATCCAGTTTCTCAGATTGTTAGGGTCACATAACTCCATTTTAATATAGAGATACTTCTCACATGAGATGCTTCTAGATGTACAGATGAGGAGAAAACGGCTGTTAGTTTAGCAGAAAAACACAGCAACACTTTGAGGACTGGATACAACTCACTCAGAAGAGCTGGAGCTCACTGTGCCGTCTACATATTTTGTATTTTCCACCCAGCAGTTGTAGTACCTCACGATGTTGTCATGTTGGAGGTCTGACAATGCAATCACCTCTTTACTAGCCTTCCTAAAAGTTACAATGAAATCATTTAAGAGATTATTAGTCAGTGTTTTTTTTCTTGAAGTGGATTTATTAAATGACAGTTTACCACCAACTTAACTTACGGTTTAAAACGAACAATCTTTACGGCGTAATCCTTGTCCAACAGTTTCTCCCTTACTTTAAAGACGGAACCAAAGCCTCCTTTGCCCAAATATCCAGTGACCTCAAAATCTGTTGTGAATCTGCAAAAAAATAATTAGGAGACCAAAAAAAAAATAAAATAAAAAAAAAATATATATATACTGTATATATATATATACAGCAAACCCCCGACCTAAGAACGAGTTCCGGACCTAAGGACCGTTCTCAGGTCGATTTTGCCGTAGCTAGGGGGTGAAAATAACGTATTGTTCGTAGGTCCTGATTTCGTTCGTTTGTCGCGGAAATAACGCTAACGGAGCGCCGCACACAAATTTATCGGCATGAGACTGAACAAGCGGACATACTGGGCCATAAACATGCACAGAACTTTATTTACAAACACTTATCTAACACATTACACCACACATTCATCCATAAACACACACAGTAACTGTACAGCATGTACAGTGTAGTGTTAAACATTGCTATTCAGCACAGCACATTCAATACTGTAAAATTATTACAGAATAAAATAATTAATTAATACAGAATAAATAAAAATATAATTTCTTACTTTGAGATGGTCAAAGCCGACATCTTAGGTTGCCATGCGTTGATGTTGTCGGGCCGAGCAGCGCGGAAAAACACGGCAGCTGCTCCAGGCCTGTGTTAGCTTCTGCTAGCTGCCTGTTAGCCAGGCCATGAGCTGCTGTTCGCGCGGCGGTCCGCAGAGCGATCGGTGATATATCCATGGCTGCTGCTCCAGGCTGAGACGTCCACAGAGTTCACAGAGCAATTCCAGCTAAGTAATTTATCCAAACAAAGTCTTTGAGGTTTTTCAGTCCGGTTTCAAACAACTTCACAGCACGGAAACAGCTTTGGTCAGGGTTTTCAACGATATTCTTGTATCAAATGACTCTGGTCAGTTTGTGGTACTTGTACTCCTTGACCTTACCGCTGCTTTTGATACCGTCGATCACGGTATCCTCTTATCTCGGCTCGAACACTGGGTCGGGATCACAGGTGCTGCATTAGACTGGTTCCGCTCATACCTTGCTGACAGAAGTTTCTGTGTTAAGGTCGGGAACAGTGTATCCCCTTCAATGTCTCTTTCCTGCGGGGTCCCACAAGGCTCTATTCTCGGTCCACTTCTTTTCACGCTCTACATGCTCCCACTGGGGACCATCCTAAGAAAACATGGAATTTCGTTCCACTGTTACGCAGATGATTGCCAGATATATCTGCCACTGAAACCAGCAAATACAGGCTCCCTCCACTCTCTCCTAAAGTGTCTGGACGACATTAAGACTTGGATGGCTTCAAACTTCCTAAGTTTTAATGACCAGAAGACTGAAGTCATCATCTTCAGCCCTAGCTCAGCTGCCGCCTCTGATCACATAAACTTGGACTCCCTCCAGCCCTATCTCAAAAACTCTGTAAAAAATCTTGGGATGGTTTTCGACTCAGACCTTAAGTTCGATAAACAAATCAGCTCCGTTCTCCAGAAGAGTTTCTTCCAGCTGCGGCAGGTTGCTAAGCTCAAGCCGGTGCTGTCCAGATCTGATCTTGAGACCCTAATCCATGCGTTCATCACAACCCGCCTGGATTATTGTAATGCACTGTATGCTGGGATCAGCGAGGCCTCCTTTACACGCCTTCAGCTCGTGCAAAATGCAGCAGCTCGGCTTTTAACCGGTACTCGTAGGTATGAGCACATCACACCTGTTCTCTCCTCCCTGCACTGGCTCCCCGTGCGAACTCGAGTCGACTTTAAAATCCTGTTGCTGACCTACAAATGCCTAAATGGCCTCGCTCCCCTCTACCTCTCCGAGCTGCTGGAACCATATGTTCCATCGCGGGCCCTGAGATCATCTGATCAGATGCTCTTGGCGGTCCCAAAAACACGTCTGAAGCTCCGTGGAGATCGAGCGTTTTCAGTCACCGCCCCCAAACTCTGGAACAACCTCCCCCCCAACATTAGACAGGCCTCCTCCCTTCTCATGTTCAAATCCCTGTTAAAAACCCATCTGTTCTCTCTGGTGTTTCATACGGTGTGAGCTGTCGTAGTGTATATATATATATTTTATTTTTTTTTTTTTTTTTTTTTTTTTTTTTTTCATTTTAATTTGTTCTTATACATTTTTATGTACTTTTACTACTGTAAATAATTGTTACTATTGGTGTGTGTTACTGTTTCTGTACATTTTTAAACTTTTATGCTGTGTGTGTGAAGCACCTTGGTAACAGTTTATCTGTTTTAAGCTGTGCTATAGAAATAAAATTGACTTGACTTGACTTGATATGAGGCAATCCTGGAAGAAACAGAGTCCTCAGAGCCAGCTGCCGGCACAACAGAGCTACCTGAAATGGCTGCTGGGGCATTTCCTGGAACGGCCGGAAGTTGCATAATTCTGATAAAAAACATATAATTTGTATTAAAATATTATTTATAAAGCCTTTAAAACAACCACAGCTGCAACAAAGTGCTGTAAACATGAAATTAATAACATTTAAACACACAAAAAAAAACTTTTTATTTTTATATTTTTTATTAAATTATTAAATATGATACGTGCGTAGGTCCGGGCTGCCGTAGGTTGTGGGCGCCGTAGGTCGGGGGTCAC
>JBBPBX010010681.1:0-12386 GCA_038048925.1 Garcialebias charrua
GTGGAAACATGAACGCAGCAGGAAAAGTGATTTTGAACGCTGCACACAAGATGACTTTTCTGTGGATCATCAGTGGAAAATATTGTCCACAAGTGATTTCAGCAGCATGTGGTGGTTGAGGCCAGTGTTCCTTTAACAGCTGTTTCCTCTTGCTCACATCTGTTTGACAGAATCAAAGGAGTGAAATAGTTAGAAATGTGTTCCAGTTTGATCCAGGTGAAGTTGAAGAATTCAAAGTGAAAGAATTCAACAAGAGCCTCAACAGTCTTCTACTCTCCATCATGTTCAGCCTCTGGATTGAGACGTTTCAAACTGAAAAGTTCATTTCCTTTGGCTTCCAATGATTTTAGCAGCTCAAGTCTTTTTTCATTGACTCCTTTAAGAATAGATTTGGACTTGTTCTTAAATGTTGTGTTTGAACACCTTCACTTTGTTGTTTTATGGATGTTATTTTGGAGTTTGTTGTTCAGCACATTGGTCAACTCTTGTTGTTTAAATCTGCTTTATTAATAAAGTTGATCTCATTTGATTCATGGATCAGCCTGTATTCTATATTTATACAACATGTAATGATGTTACACAACTAGTTGATGTTTTTTCTAAGAGAATGGCTGAACTTTAGGACTTGATGACAGTTTTTCTACCTGATTGTTGTTTATTTGATGAAGAAATGTGATTTGATGTCTCTGTGATTTAAATGTGTCTGGAATGACAAAAAGAAAAAAGAACTTGAACAAGTTTCTGTCCACAGTCACACTGACTAAAGCTGACATTAAAGCTGGTCAAACTTTGCTCGGCGGCTCCTCTCATCACTCCGTCCTGGAGTTTATTGCTGAAGGCTGTTTTTGTCCAAGTGGACAAATGTCTGAGCCTGAAGACCAAGGAGACAGCAGCTGTTCAGATCCTGAAGAAGGATCCAGATGTTTCCAGGACTCTGATAAAGAGGTTGATCCCAGACGTGTGTTCATGAAGATTCAACACTTTTCTTTCTGCTCTGCTTGAAGATGCACCACAAGCTGCTCATCTTTCATGACATCATCTAGTTTGTGTCCTCGTCTTGTTTTCCAGATGTTCCTGATGAACATGATCAGTGTCCTGAACACAGAGCCTGTAACCTGGTCCAGTTCTAGGACTGGTTCCAGTACATGGGGCAGACCTGTCTCACCTTTGAGGTGCTGGACAGGACTCTCTCTGACCTGTTGCATGAGGCAAACTGGATGCTGCTGAACACAGATGTGATCTGCCCCACACACATCTGCACAGCAGCTGTTTCTTCTAATGCACAACTGATATCTATTGATCTATAGATCTGGATCAACTCCTCACAGCTGTGCTTTGAAACACTATATTAGAAAATAAAATGTTTTAAAGTAGAAATATGAATGTTCATTTTATTGATTTGTATATTTTTATGAATATATCTTAACAGTGTCTGACACCTGAGAAGATAAACCCAATATTTAAGAAAAAATACCACTGTTGAAATGCAAAGAGTGAACTTTATTATTCTATAATATGTGTTGATTAAATACTATTCTTCTTAAACTACATCAGATGGGTCTAAATTCAGTGAAATATTTACAAGTTGCCATGGGAACACAGAAACTAAAGGATGTAGAGCTGAAGAGCAGCTCAGTTCGAGCTCTTATTTTTGAAGAGCAGCAGCTAACGGAAGTGATGTTCTCTTTTTTTTATTTTTTTATTTTTTTTTATAAAAGAAACAAGTACAAAAAAAACTTACAATGTCAAACATGGCTCGAGACTTAAGGCATGCATAGCACAAAAGAGAATAGAGGCACATAAACAAAAACAAAAATGTGTCTTGGGCAGCTTACAACAGAAATTCGTTACAGATTGTTTTAGTTTTTAAAGCTTTGGCATTAGTACAGTACTTTAAAGTAGCTAAGTAAGAGGAAATATAATTAGAAAACACTATAAATCTAGGTTTTAGCAAGGAGAATTTACAACTGTGGATGTAAAATTTGGCTAAGAGTAGTATTAAATTTACAACAAAAACTTTCTTACTTGAAATATTTGGACAAAAGAAACCAAACAGTATAATTTTAGCGTCAAATGGTAGGTCAATTTCTAACTTTCTATTTACATACATGAAAATGTCTTTCCAGAACACCTGAGTATGAGAACAGTCCCAGAAGAGATGGATGATGGTCTCCTCAGAGCTGTGGCAGAGTGAACACATTGGGTCTACGTTTGGACGGTACTTGGAGATTATATAGTTTACAGGATAACATTTATGCAGAATCTTTAGGGATACTTCTCCCTAGGGATGTTCCCTGCACCGGAAGTTGCTCAGTTGTGACGTCAGTGTTTGTTGTTCTGCTCCGTAGCTACGAGCTGAAGGCCTTTTCTCTCGACTGCTGCTCAAATGAGTTGAAGTGAACGTTAAATTGAGCTGTAACATCTGTAAATGTTGCTGACCGGAAGTGAACAGATGTGGAGACAGCGGCTCAAACAGCTGGAAGCAGAGGAAGAAGAAAAGTCTGAGGATTTTGGAAGTAGAGCTGCAGCTCAGGAACAAACGGAGCAAGACACATGTTAGATGCTGTTTTCAGTCCCAACCATCAACTGCATCTTTTAGGTTTGTGTCTTTATTCTTTCTCTCCAGTGACTTTGTTACAAGTTAGTAGCAGTTTTCTGGAAGATAAAGGAGTTACTTCTTACTCTCTGTGCTGATCCAAAACTAACAAAGAGTGAACGACTCAAGTGAACAGAGTTACTTTAGTGATTCATTAGATTGACCCAGATCCATAAAGTGAACTGGGTTTACCAGCTTTATTGAAATCCTAAATGATCACTCCAATGCAGATGCACCAAATGAAGCTGCACGTCAGCTTGGCCTTTTTGTTTTCCTTCGTGATGAGAAGCTACGTGTGGATTTAGCTCCGTGATTTATTTCAATTACTAATGAAAAAAGACTTCTCGTGAGTCAAATACTTTATTCTGTGATTTAGTTCCAAGCTGCTGCTGTCAGAGGCTTGTAACACTGCAGCTTCTTGTCTGTGGAGAGGAAGTTAGTTCACTGTTAGCGTCTGTAGCTGTTAGCATCTGTAGCTGTTAGCATCTGTAGCTGTTAGCATGTCTAGCTGTTAGCATCTGTAGCTGTTAGCAGCTGTAGCTTTTAGCATTTGTAGCTGTTAGCATGTGTAGCTGTTAGCATGTGTAGCTGTTAGCATCTGTAGCTGTTAGCATCTGTAGCTTTTAGCATTTGTAGCTGTTAGCATGTGTAGCTGTTAGCATGTGTAGCTGTTAGCATCTGTAGCTGTTAGCATGTCTAGCTGTTAGCATTTGTAGCTGTTAGCAGCTGTAGCTGTTAGCATGTGTAGCTGTTAGCATGTGTAGCTGTTAGCATCTGTAGCTGTTAGCAGCTGTAGCTGTTAGCATTTTTTGTTGTTAGCAGCTGTAGCTCTTAGCATATGAAGCTGTTAGCTTCTGTAGCTGTTAGCATCTGTAGCTGTTAGCAGCTGTAGCTGTTAGCAGCTGTAGCTGTTAGCATTTTTTGCTGTTAGTAGCTGTAGCTTTTAGCATATGTAGCTGTTAGCAGCTGTAACTGTTAACATGTGTAGCTGTTAGCATGTGTAACTGTTAGTATGTGTAGCTGTTAGCATGTGTAGCTGTAAGCATGTGTAGCTGTTAGCATCTGTAGCTGTTAGCAGCTGTAGCTGTTAGCATGTCTAGCTGTTAGCATCTGTAGCTGTTAGCAGCTGTAGCTTTTAGCATTTGTAGCTGTTAGCATGTGTAGCTGTTAGCATCTGTAGCTGTTAGCAGAGTAGCTTTTAGCATTTGTAGCTGTTAGCATGTGTAACTGTTAGCAGCTGTAGCTGTTAGCATTTGTAGCTGTTAGCATGTGTAGCTGTTAGCATGTGTAGCTGTTAGCATGTGTAGCTGTTAGCATCTGTAGCTGTTAGCAGCTGTAGCTGTTAGCATGTCTAGCTGTTAGCATTTGTAGCTGTTAGCAGCTGTAGCTGTTAGCATTTGTAGCTGTTAGCATGTGTAGCTGTTAGCATCTGTAGCTGTTAGCAGCTGTAGCTGTTAGCATTTTTTGCTGTTAGTAGCTATAGCTCTTAGCATATGTAGCTGTTAGCAGCTGTAGCTGTTAGCATGTGTAGCTGTTAGCATGTGTAGCTGTTAGCATGTGTAGCTGTTAGCATCTGTAGCTGTTAGCATGTGTAGCTGTTAGCATCTGTAGCTGTTAGCATGTGTAGCTGTTAGCATCTGTAGCTGTTAGTAGCTGTAACTCTTAGCATATGTAGCTGTTAGCAGCTATAGCTGTTAGCATGTGTAGCTATTAGCATCTGTACCTGTTAGCATGTTTAGCTGTTAGCATGTCTAGCTGTTAGTAGCTGTAGCTCTTAGCATATGTAGCTGTTAGTAGCTGTTAGCATGTGTAGCTGTTAGCATGTGTAGCTGTTAGCATCTGTAGTTGTTAGCATGTGTAGCTGTTGACATGTTTAGCTGTTAGCATGTGTAGCTGTTAGCATGTGTAGCTGTTAGCATGTGTAGTTGTTTGCATGTGTAGCTGTTAGCATGTGTAGCTGTTAGCATGTGTAGCTGTTAGCATGTGTAGCTGTTAGCATGTGTAGCTGTTAGCATGTGTAGCTGTTAGCAGCTACGTCTTGTTGTCGCGTGCTTGGATAATCTAGTCTCGTGACTGTGTGTGTGTTTTTCTGTGTAGGAGCAGGAGCTTCACGTCAGACCTCCACCAACCACATGTTTGTTCTCTAACAGGTATGGTTGTCATTTCTAGTAAAATTGTTCAATATTATACTTCGGTCCAGCAGCCTCCACTTCTAAAAGTCAGTGCTCACGCGGTTTGTTGTGCACGCGCTAACACCATGAATTAGGTAGTCACGCTTGTGAGGTTCTTTCAAAATAAAAGCTGATGTGTGTCTCCTGTTGGTACAAACTCTGTACATAAAACACATGTTAGCACTGGAAGCTGTAATGGGACCAACATTCCTGCTCAGCTGTTTCCACTAAAAGTTTGAATGTCGCCCCCATATCCAAAGAGTAGAGAACTTTTTGTGTTGCTAAGTTAAATAAATAAAAAACTTCAATGTGTTTTTCATGTTTTGACTCTAGATGATTGAAGTCATTCTTGCTGGTCTATGTTCAGAAATGATTTTTAATGTCCTCCTGTGAATATGGATCCATAATATTTAACTTTTGTCTCTGTTTTGTGGTTATTTGTATGTTCATTATGTGAGAATGTTAAATTGTTTTCCCTGAAGTTTCCATTAATATTAAAACAAAACTCTTAGTTTCCAGTGACCAGTCTCACTTCAGGCTGACTGTAGAACATCTCCAGATGTTGCTCACCAAATGTCACCAAGATCTCATGTGGAATTTCAAAATAAAGGCCCTCCAAAGTTGGACATTTTCCATGTAATTTTCCCTAAGTTGCTGTGTTTGTTGCTCGTTCTTCAGGATGTTGTAGAAACAGTGAGGGTAAGTACGACTTTACCACAAATCACATCATTACTGTGCAGAAAGTTTGTCTCATTGCAATGCAACATAGTTAAGTAAAAACAGGAATGTTTAATTTAAAATAATTTATATGTTTTAATATTTTTAAGTGACAATAACCATTTAGAAAAATAACTTAAAATTGTACATTAAATTTCAGAAATGACATTTATAGCATTTTAACATCAAGTGTTTCTTTTTACTGGTAAATTTTGAGAATTACAAGAGCTTTGTGTTATTTGTCCATGTCGACCAAAATCACTGGAGGTTTCTGGTTAGTGTGTATAAAATTATACTTATTGTTCTCTGAGAACATTTTAATTTAAAGTTTCATATTTTGATTTGTGCAGAAACTCTGTGAACCACACAGTCTTTGTGGTGGATCAAGTTCAGCAGAAGACAATTCAAAACCTGCTGCAAAATAGAATAGAAGAGACCTTTATTATCATTGCACATGAATACAGTGAAATCTGGGTTTGCTTCCCAGAACAAAAGTAAAAACAGTAAAATATAAAACAATTAAAAAATATAAACTGTATTAAAGTTCATAACAGGTTTGAAACACTCCAAATGTGCAACACAAACAGAATATTACACCAGTTGTCCCTTATTCAGTTTTTATTACAGATTTTGTTAAGTTCAGTAACGGTGGACAGATAAAAACTATTTTTAAATCTTTTTGTTCTTGTCTTGATTGATCTTTACCTTTTCTCTGATGGTAACAGTTCTCATATTATCTAATAAATAATAATGTAAATAAATCATCCACAGATAATTTTGTAACAACAGCAAGTATGACATCATTAACAGCTTTTATTTTGAAAACTCACAAAGGTTACCATAATTCATAGTGTTTGTGTGCACAACAAAACCATCATTTTGGAAGTGGAGACTGGCTTGACAACATTTTTTACTGCCTGATGTTCTCAGAGTTGGGGCAGGAGCTACATGTCAGACCACCACCAACCACATGTTTTTTTTCTGTTTCAGATGAAGTTCATGTTAATAAATGTTGTGAAGCTGAGAAGAGTTCCTGGGTGAGCGATTCATCAGTTCACTGGTATCAAACCAAACATCAGGGTTACACAGGTATGTATTTATTTACTGCAGTCTAAAGTGAAGTGTGGAGCTAAGCTGTGTTAGGAACTGTTTGGATCCTGCAGTCAAGCTGTCCACCATTCAGATTTTTTAAAATCTTGCTCTTCTTCACAGCTTGTTACAGCATCACAATGCGTTCAATTTCAACTAGAAAATACAATCTGCTACACCAACATATCCAGGAATTCAGAAATAGAAAATTTCTGGTATATTACTGGTAGTTTATTTCTTGACATATCATCAGAACAGTCACTTCAATACTGTCCACTTATTAAAATGCTCTAACAACAAACAAAAACTCATGATGTCATCAACAAGTTTCATTCAAAATAATATTTTAAGTGGTTTTACTGTGATATACAGTATATATACATACCGGTACACAGAATGTCATAAAAACTTATGTAATTCCTCAGGAAAAAAATAATTTGCAAGAACATAAGTTTTGTCCTTCAGATTATAAACTGTTATTTGCCACAGGTGTTGATAAATTCCAGAAGTTTGTTCAACTCAGTTCTGGTGGTTTTGCAGTGATGACAGGATGCATCCATGCAGCCTACATGAATTATAATTCTGTGGACAGAGGGTGGGAGTGTGTGCAGGCTGGGGAGTTTTACAAGAATGATGAGGACTGTGGCTCCTTGGATACAAAGTGTAATGACATTGAAGTAATTTTAGCAGGTCGCTTTCGTAAATGAGCCCATGAGGTTCAAAAGATTTACCTGACTAAATAAAGGTTGAATGAATGAAAAAAGTAATGAATTTATTGTGGGACTGAAGTGAATGAGCGTGATCAGATGAAAAATTGTGTGAAGAGATGCTGATGATGGACAATTGGGGCTGTGTGGAGGGAGGGGGAGATCTGAAGATGATTTCTGCAACAATAGCCGTGTTTCCATCAAGGTTTCTAGATGCGCATTTTGAAGTATCGCATCAGAAAAGCTGAATGGAAACGGCAAAATTCGAGTTAACTTCCTCTAATTCGCTCAAAAGTTGATACGCTCGCTTGAGGTGGTTTTTGGGGGTTTTGAAACAGAGCTGATGCGCAAAACGACAGATGGAAACAGATTTGCCAACTCATTTCTGCCGTAGCGAACATTCACGTCATGTGACTGATCAGCTGTTTCTGCTCCGGACAACATGTAACATTGCTAAAACTAGTTGGCATGACAGAATAAATACAACTTGCCCGATAGCAACACATACCTGAAATATTCTCTCCATTTTGCCAAGATGTGTGGTCGGGTTCTGTTTTCAACCTACTTCCTGTTTACTGTAGACATGCGTAACGCTGACGTCTGACGTAATGACGCTGTGCGTGGCTCGGTAGATGCGATTCAAGCCAGTTGATGGAAACACTTCTGGCTCGCATTAATTTGTATTTACTAGGGGGTGTAACTGTACGCTAAAATCACTTTTCGGTTCGGTTCAGTTACAAGGAGGGCTCGGTTCGGTTTATTTTCGGTATATTTTCGGTACAAAAAAGGCAAAAATAAAGATTTAAAAAATATTTATTTTAAAAAGAAGCCAAGTAATCAACATAACATTTGTATACAAATAAATAAAAGCGATCCATTTGGGTGATATTTTAAACAAAACCTTTGTATACAAATAAAAGCGACCCATTTGGGTGATATTTTAAACAAAACCTTTGTATGCAAATAAATAAAAGCGACCCATTTGGGTGATATTGTAAACACGCGACCCATTTGGGTGATATTTTAAACAAAACAACCTTTGTATAAAAATAAATAAAAGCGACCCATTTGGGTGATATTTTAAACACACGACCCATTTGGGTGATATTTTAAACAAAACAACCTTTGTATAAAAATAAATAAAAGCGACCCATCTGGGGGATATTTTAAACAAAACAACCTTTGTATAAAAATAAATAAAAGCGACCCATTTGGGTGATATTTTAAACACGCGACCCATCTGGGGGATATTTTAAACAAAACAACCTTTGTATAAAAATAAAGAAAAGCGACCCATTTGGGTGATATTTTAAACACGCGACCCATTTGGGCGATATTTTAAACAAAACAACCTTTGTATAAAAATAAATAAAAGCGACCCATTTGGGTGATATTTTAAATAAACGTCACTCTTTACAAAAAATAAAACTATACTAATAAAAATCTTAACTACAATAACAGTCAGAACCAGAACAATAAGCAGCAACAGACCGTTTTACGATCATCATCTAACTAATCAAGTTTTAAGCTGGTGACGATTCACAGTCATCCAGGACATGTTAAATCAAAAAAGGCGTTCAATACAGAAACAACTGGACTTTATTTGTAACAGAAGACGTTTCGCTTCTCATCCGAGGAGAATTGAGAAAGGTCCTCGGATGAGAAGCGAAACGTCTTCTGTTACAAATAAAGTCCAGTTGTTTCTGTATTGAACACCTTTTTTTTTTTTTTATCTAATCAAGTTTTAAGTTTTTGGCCAAAAAGATCAACTTGTCCACATTTTCTGCCAAAAGCATAGATCTGGTTGCAGTGACAATGTCTCCAGCGGTGGAGAAAACCCGCTCACTAGCAACAGAGGTAGCAGGAATAGAGAGGTAGTGCTTTGCTAATTTTGCAGTGTGTCTGTATTTGGCCTCATTGTCTTTCCACCAAAGAAGAGGGTCAGCTTCAAGTGAAGGGGACCCTGAAGCTCTGTACTCACGAACTTCTTCTTGGACCTGCTCCAAAAGGGACTTGCTACTTTCCACCTGTCCCTGGAAAAGTTCACCAAAGAGTTCAGTCATTGCAGATTTCTTAGCTGGAGGGGGAGATGATTTCCCTGAAGAGGTAGATGGCTCAGCTGCTATCTCGGTGACATCCGCAGACTGCAAAGAGTAAAAAAAAAAAAACTAATAAGATTATATTTTTAAATGTATAAAGTTAATTAGATCATAATACAATAAACATACCTCTTCTTGCACGGCGATCATTTTTCCTATAATTAACTTCAGCATAGATGAAACATAGGAACAACAGACAAGTAAAAGATGACATTTTACTCATTTCAATTCTGCAGGTGCATTAACTTAGTTTTTGGCTTAGGAAGATAAAAGTTTAGGAGGAAGGAAATGGAGGAAAAGAAGTTAAGAGTCAGAGAGTTATCTTGATGTATTTTAACCAGAAACATGGCAGTTCTCCGGCCGATCTCGGCTATACGTTGGTACCCTTGGCAAAGCATTTGACGACTTTTGTTACCTCGTGAAGATGGTCAGTCTCCCTCGGCCCAGTTTGGTCAGTTCGTTTACCATTCTCAGCGTCTCCAGACGTGCGCCTTGACTCGAACCGAAAGTAACAGCAGCTCCTGGTGTTGTTTTCAAGATAAGACGTTCCTTAAAAGAATGTCAATAAAGTGAAGCTTTTCACGGCTTGAAATAGATTTATACAGGCATGTTATAAATCTTTTAACTGAAATGACGTGTCCTTAGCGTGTGACTAGACGATCATCAGTTCTTTGGAGAAGACCATGGTTTGAGGCTTACTCCAGCAGACTCCTTTGGAAAACAGGAAGTCAGAGCTCTTTTAAGGCTAACTTGACCTAGAAAGACGTAGCTCTTTCTGATTCGGTCTGTTAGGCCAGGAGCCACTGAGAGGAGGCATAAGTTAGATTAAAAATGTCAGAAAGGATAAGAAAGTTAGTTTAAGACGCCAGTCTCATGATACAGCAGATTTAGAACTTTCTTAACTCATTACCAACACTGTTGTATGAATAAACAAACGTCATCAGAGCATAACATATGGGACCTATTAATGATAATAGCTTGATTATTAAATAGGACAAAAACAAAAGTCTTTGGGTGTCTAGATTGTCCTGAGCTCAAGCTAAAATGAATGAGATAAAGTGTTCCTTTTATCTTCACATGCAAGTTCGAGAGGAGAGGAGAAATCCTCCATGTACAACATTTTGAATTAAGCAGAGTATTTGATTTATCTGACATTAAAATGTACTGATGCTCTTACAAATAAAATTATTCATTTGATGACATTTGAATTAACAAAATTAAAAGAAGTCTCTGGATGACTTAATTTATGATGTTTGATTCAAATTAAAACTAATAAAAGTATTATTGTCCCTTCAGGAATAACTCCCAAAAAGTTCATTACTGAGAGCGATCAGAGAAGTGTTTCAAAGGTCAAGGTTGTATCACTACAGTCCCCCCTTTTGGAACTCATCGCCTGTCCACGGGGATGAGGTCCAACATGAAAAGATACCACCAAATGTCTCTGATCTTGATGTAATCCAGCAAGTGGAAAAAAAATCAAAAATTATAATTCCATAATGTTTTTGGAAATTCCACACTGTTCGTCAGGTAATCCCACTGCGGTAAGCTATTGATCCTTTGGAAAACTGAGTCTGTAATCCCTTGGAAAACAAAGTCTTATAATCCACAGCGGTAATTCCACAGCAGTAATTCCATAACGATTAGAGTTGTTGATTTCATCATCAACAATGTTTTTTATCAGCATGTAGAGGGGATCCCTCGATTGACGCAGAGGAGGCGACCCTTGGATGAAGGTTGAAGACCAACGTTGGAGTAGCATGTCCCCACATCGAAGGTTGAAGGCTGGTTGGTTTCCAGTCTGTGCCACTCTGGTTCTATGTGTCATGCATTTATGTGGTTTTAGGTGGGCTTATGATTGGGATTTTACATTAAGCCTTACCTATATGCACCTGGTTTGTAAGCTATCATGGTTTAGATCAGCTACAATTACCAATTAAGGGGTGGATCATTTATCAAAAGTTAAATGTAGGGATCTATGACTATAGAAGATTCAGGAGGGCTTCTGTAACGAAGGCCTCTTCTTCCAAACTATTCCTCCATTCATAACTTAGCTTAAAGTTAAACTAAAATAGAAAAGAAAATATAGTATGGTCTAAATGTCTGTTGTCCTTTTAGACGAACGACGCAAGATTTGGTAGTCCCTATAAATTTAGAAGTCTATGGCGAGACTCATCAAAATGAATAGATGATCTAGAATAGAAACGATCGAATCGGTTCAATTTAGAAATTACGAGACCAGTGTAGTTTATGGTACCTAAAGTAGCTTTAAACTACATTGATTCTTCAATGACTGAGGTTTAATAAAATGAAACTGCATGTTGGCATAGTTAAATTCATTTAAGTCTTTAACTAACATTAATACAAAACCTCTTTTGGCTGGGGGTGTTCAGAAAACAATACCAAGTTTCAATAACAACAAAAAGTAGCAATTAAGCAACTAGAAATCAAAGTTTCACTGCTTCAACTCACTCCTGTCGTCAGATTCCAACGTGTATCACACAAGAAAAACAGGTCTTAGCTTTATAACCGATGTCAATTAAATCCTACAGATTTAAACGGTTGTTAAGGTTAGTTTTCTTTTGTTGTTGTGGGTTTTTAGACTTAGCGTTTCAAAGTTCTAGTTGGAACGGTTTCTTTTAGCAACTAATATAGTTTAAACTGTTTAGTTTATTTACTGTCGTGTGCTTGGACGACCTTAATTTCCCATGAAGTCTGTGAGTTTGCGAGATCTTTGTCGTTTGTGGGGTTATTGAAATCTTTGTCTTTGTCTCGGGCATGACCTAACATCACCCCCCTGAGGTCATGGGGGACAACGAACACAGGTGAGGACGTCCGTCCATGGGCACAAGTTAGGATGCCAATGTTTAGTTTAAGCTTGTTTTCGGCGCGGGGGGGGTCAGTGGCATGTCGATGACATCATTTCTCTTTAGTGTTTTGTACGTTTCTATTAATTTTACTCCCATTGTTGTTGTTAAGCACTTTGATAACAGTTTCTGTTTTAAATGTG
>JBBPBX010010681.1:21966-32804 GCA_038048925.1 Garcialebias charrua
GACCTGCTGGGCGATGCTGTGGTCATACCCTGCTGTGGAAACAGCTACTGTGACGAATGTGAGCTTCTGACACAATTCAGATCATCTGTCCAAAACTACAGAACCAGTTAAACCAGTTTTTATACAAAATATCAGAATGTGCTGCATATGTCTCGTGTAGGTATCCGCACGACCTTGTTGGATTCTGAGGACCATGTCTGCCCCACGTGTGGCCAATCGAACGTCTCCCCAGATACTCTGATAGCCAATAAATTTCTTAGACAGGTGATTTAGCAGATGTTTAAACTGTTATGGCAGAACCTCGTCTGTTGTATCTTTTCTCACCAGACTCGTTCACTGCAGAAATAAACTGACGGCCTTCGCTTTGCCTTTTATCTCGTAACACAGACTGTTAACAACTTTAAAAAAGAACAAGGCGTCATCAAGTGTGTGAGGAAAAGAAGTGTCTCCTCCACCTCCAAGACTTTAAGTTCAACACCGACTCCTGCTCCCACCTCCAAGACAACACCGACTCCTGCTCCCACTCCTGCTCCCACCTCAAAGACTTTAAGTCCAACACCGACTCCTGCTCCCACTTCCAAGACAACACCGACTCCTGATCCCACTCCTACTCACACCTCCAAGACAACACCGACTCCTGATCCCACTCCTGCTCCCACCTCCAAGACAACACCAACTCCTGATCCCACTCCTGATCCCACTCCTGCTCCCACCTCCAAGGATTTAAGTCCAACACCGACTCCTGCTCCCACCTCAAGGACTTTAAGTCCAACACCGACTCCTGCTCCCACCTCCAAGACTTTAAGTCCAACGCCGACTCCTGCTCCCACCTCCAAGACTCCAACACCGACTCCTGCTCCCACCTCAAGGACTTTAAGTCCAACACCGACTCCTGCTCCCACCTCAAGGACTTTAAGTCCAACACCGACTCCTGCTCCCACCTCAAGGACTTTAAGTCCAACACCGACTCCTGCTCCCACCTCAAGGACTTTAAGTCCAACACCGACTCCTGCTCCCACCTCAAGGACTTTAAGTCCAACACCGACTCCTGCTCCCACCTCCAAGACTTTAAGTCCAACACCGACTCCTGCTCCCACCTCAAGGACTTTAAGTCCAACACCAACTCCTGCTCCCACCTCCAAGACTTTAAGTCCAACACCGACTCCTGCTCCAACTCCTGCCCCTGTCAGCGTGCAGATCCAGCTGAACAAGCCTCTCCAGCCCCCTTGCAGCCAGAAGGTGACGTTTTTGTCAAATGCCTGATTGTAGATGTTTTGTGACCGTATCTGGAACATTTACTGAAAATGTCTTCACAACCATTTGCTTCTTGCCTCAAGGACTCTCTTCCGAGTCCTTCAAAGGTTGCAGAACTGACAACAGTATCTGAAGGTCCAGATGTTCCCCCTGAAGCAACTCAACCTGCCTCTGCTGAGAACTCGTCCAACTCGTCTCCACAGCTCATTGAAAGCCAAGCATTAATATCCAAAAAGTATATACCCCGGTAATCACACAAACACATGAATATGACACGGGCTGCGATATTGACGGGTTGTACTAAGCATAGATTTAAAAAATTTCCTTATTACCATACTTTCCGCCGTACATGTCGCACCGCTGTATAAGTCGCATCAGTCCAAATGGTCTAATAAAGTGGAGAAAAATCTAATGAGTTGCATCTATTATGCATCACCACTGACGTGTTGCGTTTGTGTCACCTCTGACAACCCAGAAATGTGGGTCGTTGTTGTGCCAAAAGTCGATTGGCTGCTAAATGGCGGCCGCGGGAGCATGCACGGGAGAACTTTGACAAGATTTTAACAAGATTAACACTTAAAAACAATTGTTTGCGCAAAATTATGTCCGTTTAACTTTTCCTTAATAAATGCACTTTGATGGTTAAATCGGCTGCATTTCAAAAGCCGATTCGCGGAAGTAAGCAGAGGGACGACTTACTGTGCATTTCTTCAAAATTTAACAAGATAACCACCTAAAAACAATTGCTTGCTCAACGTTATAGTAAAGGTGCATCTTAGTTTAAATTTTCCTTAATAAATGCACTTTGACGGTCAAATCAGCTGCGTTTTGTCTGGGCGACACAGCAAAATGCAGCTGATTCGACGTTTGCTACAGGAGTTCCGGCGCAAGATGAAGGTGGCTTGGTATGGCAAGCCAAGTGTCTCATTAATAGCTGCTTTTATCTATTAATGAGACACTTGGCTTGCCACATAGGTCGAGGGCCCTCTAGTGTCTGAAAATGGTAGTGTTCAATGTTTTCCATCAGAATGAATGAAATCAGTTCTATTTCATCCCATCTGACCGCCAGAGGCGGTGCTTAACAGCACTGGATATTGCTCTTGCGCATGCGTAGGTCGAGGAAATTATACCAACATGGTCAGGTGTGACCCCCGGGGATACCGGTGAGTCTACATAAGCACGTGACACCGGTAGCCCAGTCTCTTTTCATCTTCTCGCATGCAGGTTGCTTAAGTGGTAAGACTGTTTGCTTGTCACTGTTAGCCTCGAGACTGCGGTCGGAGCTGTGGGGATTTTCTCACCCTCCAGAGGTTGCGCAAGCTCTACCTTACTACAACTTTGACCTTCAATTGGTGAGTTGTTTCCTTCTTGTTTAATCAACGGGACGGTGGCGCGTTCGCTTCCGCATCGATTTTTTCTGTTGATAATACGGCGTTAGCCTGCCTCCGTGTTCGGCTCGCCTGTGTTGTTGTTTGTTGCAGCCGTTCTCGGGCCTGCTTCAGGTTTGTTTAATTGCAGCCGTTTAGGTCTGCGTCTGATTTATTTCATTGCAGCCGTTGGGTCTGCGTCTGATTTATTTAATTGCAGCCGTTCTCAGGCCTGCTTTTGAATTGTTTAATTGCAGCCGCTTGGGTCTGCTTCTGAGTTATTTAATTGTAACCGTTCTCAGGCCTGCTTCTGAATTGTTTGCTTGCAGCCGTTTAGGCCTGCTTCTGATTATTAATTGCAGTCGTTGGGCCTGCCTCTGATTATTGATTACAGTCGTTCCGGCCTGCTTCTGATTTGTTTCATTGCAGCCGTTTTTTAGGCCTGCTTCTGCTTATTAATTGCAGCTGTTTTCTAAATTGCAGCCGTTCTCTGGCCTGCTTCTGATTATTTCATTTCAGCCGTTTTTCAGGCTTGATACTGTTGTGCAGCTGTGTTCGGCTTGCCTCATTCAGTTTACTTCCGTCCTGTGGGCTACTCAGGAACTCCTGGTGGCGTTCTTTGCTTCACTGGTTCCCTGACCCGTTCACTTGTTCGCTAGTGTCACGAGTGGCATTTCAGCTCGACCTGACCTTGGCGTTGTCTTCTCGACCTGGTTCCTGTCCCGTTCGCTCATCGACTGGTGTCAAGAATGGCGTCTTGGCTCAACCTGACCCTGTTCTGTAGCGTGAGATGATGGACGCACCGGTCTGCAGGGTTTGTTTGACCCCTCTCCAGTTGGGGGATGGTCATGAGATGTGTCCCGCTTGTTTGGGGCCGGATCACCTCAGGGAGGCCTTGACTGATGCGGCCTGCCCTGATTGTATTTTTCTGCCCTTGTCCCTACGTGTCGATCGTTTGGCTGCCTTTCCGGGTGCCGGCATGCCTATGGAGCGTGTGGTTCCTGGGGCTATGGGACCTCCACGTAAGCAGACCAAGAAGAGCGCCAGGGATTCGGGGTGTCTCTCTGGGCAAGTAGCCCATCTCACTACTGAGTTGGAGTGAGTGAAAGTACTGCTCGAGTCCCTTAGGGATGAGGGTGACTCTGGTTTGACGGGAGACCTTGACCCGGGGCAGGGCATGAGTTTGGGACTTTCTGTTCCAGGCGATGACGTTCTGTCACTGGCAGTGTCTGGTACTGATTTTCGGGGTCCTTCTGAGTCTGGCTTGCATGTATCGATGACCAGCTCCCGTGCCTCTTCCAGCTCTCGTTCGGGAGAGGAAGGTTCAGTAGTGGGCGCCTTGAGGACTGCACTTGCTCGGTTGCACCTGGACGTTCCGTAGTGCCAGCCTGATACTTTGAGTGTTTTCTTTCGGCGTCCTCCCCCCCTATGTGAAGGAGGTTCATGCCTGTTGGACGGACACTAAGGCCTTTTCACGGTTGACCTCTGATGGCAGGGCTTTGGCGGCCGTGCAGAATAGACCCGCGCTTTGCTTCGGTCACATGCCTTCCGTTGAACCTGCCATAGCATCTCTCATCGTAGCGCCAGATGAGGCCTTGAGAGCTAATGCTAGGTGTCCTCGGCCTCCGTGTCGGGTGACTGATGGTCTGCTCTGTAGAGCATATGACTCGATTGCTCGGTTGGGGCGACTCGGCGATTCCTTGTCGCATCTGTTACTGGGACTCTCTGCGTCTCTGGGGGGCTTGGAAATTGATGCGCCCACCCGCGGTTTGATGGACGCATCCCTTCATACGTTTGCTCTTCTGTCGAGGGAAACTGGTCATGTTCTGTCCACCCTTGTCCAGGCACGGCGCCAGGTCTGGTTGGCGTAGTCCCTCCTTACGGAGGCTTGTAAGAGGACTTTGTTGAGTCTTTCGTTGGTCCTTGGGGAGTTGTTTGGCTTTGCTGCTCTTGCAGCTCTGGAGCGGTCGGCCCAAGCTTCCCATACCAGGCAACAGTTGGCCGGCCTTCATCGCAGGCGATTACAACATCGTGCTGGGATTGCCTCCGCATCTTTTTCACGCGCTTATCCAGCACCGCCTGCACACTCCATCGGGCGGTGGCGGCCTGTTGCGGGGCCTTCCCCTGGCCAGTGGGATGTCCCCAGTGGTCGAGCTCGCGTTGCTTATCGGCCTGGGTGCTCCACCCGACAGCCCTCCCGCCCTCTTAAGGGCAGGGGGTTCGGAGATGATACCGGGTTGGCGGTGGGACACTTTACCCCGGACCAGCTCAGTCGTTGGACTGCCCTCGTTCCCGACTCATGGGTGGTGTCTACACTGACTCGGTGTTACACACTACAGTTCCACCGCCGCCCTCCTGTCCTTGGTCAGGTCCGGATGACCATGATTCGCGACCAGGTGAAAGTTCAGGCTCTAACCCACGAGATGGACGCCTTGCTGGCCAAGGGCGCTATAATGCCTGTCGACCCCATGCGGGATCCAGGGGGCTTTTATTCAAGGTATTTTTTAGTCCCAAAAAAGACTGGCGGACTCCGCCCGATTTTAGACTTGAGGGGTCTCGACGTGTTTTTAAAGGTTATCCCTTTCCGCATGCTACGCATCAAGGATATGCTTCAGACGGTATCCTCGGGCGACTGGTTCACCTTGGTTGACTTGAAGGACGCCTAATTTCATGTCCCAATTGCACCCTGCCATTGGCGCTTTCTCCGCTTCGCCTTTCAGGGCAAGCATTTTTAGTTCAGGGTTCTTCCTTTCGGTCTCTCTCTGTTTCCACATGTGTTCATGCGGTGCATGGCTGCGGCCCTGCGTCCCCTGCAAGCCGTAGGGATGATGATCCTACCCTACTTGGATGACTGGCTCATCTGTGCGCCCACAGAAATTCAGGCGGCGGTGGACACAAGCACCCTGCTCCGTCACATAGACCGTTTGGGGCTGTGCGTGAATTGGCACAAGTCCACCTTGGTTCCGTCTCGGGTGGTCGCGTTTCTCTGGGTCACGTTGAACTCCCTCACTATGACTGCTCGCCCATCGCCTCAGCGTGTCGGGGGCATTCTCCAAATGCTACCCTCCTTTCTTCCCAGTTGTGCACCCGCCTTCATTGCTTACCTTCGTCTGTTGGGCAAGCTGACTGCGGCAGTTTCAGTGGTACCCCTGGGGCTGTTGTCTCTGCGTTCTCTGCAGATGTGGCTCATCGGCCTGAGGTTTTGCGCATCACCGACGTAAGAAATTGCTGGTGTCCCCTCCATGCCTCGCGTCACTGGCCCAGTGGCGGGACGCAACGTTAATGACCATGGGGGTTCTACTGGGCTTGCTGCCGGCTTGTCGGGACGTTTTCTCTACCGACGCGTCCACCACGGGTTGGGGGTCGTCGTGGCAGTGACAGATCGCCCGGGAGTCGTGGTCCCCGCGGGGGAGACTGCAACGCATCAACGCCCTGGTGTTGGAAGCTGTGCGGCGGGCGTTGCGACATTTCCTCCCCGGCCTGCGCAGGAGGCATGTCCTGGTGTGGTCGGACAATACTGCGGTGGTCTTTCACATCAACCATCATGGGGGGACACGATTGATGGCGTTGCTGAGGCTGACCCAGAGGCTCTTGACCTGGGCGGCTCCTCTTTTTGCCAGCTTGAGGGCAGCCCACATTCCGGGGGTTCAGAATGTGCTGGCCGATCGTCTGTCTCGGGACGCCCTCCCCCAGGGGAGTGGAGGCTCCACCCGAAGGTGGTAGCGGTCATTTGGGAGACTTATGGCAGGGCGCCTGTGGACCTGTTTGCATCCTGGGAGACGACGCATTGCCCTGCTTGGTTCTCCCTGGGAGACGACGCATTGCCCTGCTTGGTTCTCTCTGGCGGACGTTCCAGTCCCCTGGGTCAGGACGCACTGGTTCACGACTGGCCGCGGGTCCTGCTTTATGCTTTTCCGCCGTTTCCCCTGATAGGCCCGACTCTCATGAGGGTCCTTCAGGAGGGCCATTGGGTTCTTCTAGTGGCTCCCTTGTGGCTGGGGAGGATCTGGTTTCCACGGCTGCACAGGCTCTGTTGCGGCTCTCCAATGCCTCTTCCCCACAGGAAGGACCTTCTTTCACAGCTGGGGGGTCGGATCCTGTACCCCAATCCTGGCCGGCTCCGGCTCTGGGTTTGGTCGCTACGCGGCCTGGCGTCTCGTTCTCTGAGTATGCCGGCGCCGTCAGGCATACAATGACTAATGCCTGGGCCTCTTCCACGCGGGTTCTGTACGCGCATAAGTGGAAGGCTTTTAGCAGTTGGTGTCATTTTAGACGTGAGGATCCTGTGCACTGTTCTGTTTCTGTCATTTTATCCTTCCTTCAGGCACTGCTCTCTCGGGGCCGGTCTCCATCCACTTTGAGAGTTTATATGGCCGCCATCTCTTGTTGGCATGCGGCTGTGAATGGAGTGTCGATTGGCCGTCACAAGGACGTTTCTGTGTTTCTGAAGGGCGCCCGGCGTTTGCACCCTCCCTTGCACCCTGTCGTGCTTGTGTGGGACCTCTCTCTCGTCCTCGCTGCGCTGCGTTCTCCCCCGTTTGAGCCGTTGACGACTGTGAGCCTTGAGTACTTGTCGAAAAAGACTGCTTTTCTCCTTGCCATGGCTTTGGCGAAGCTGGTGGGTGAACTGCACGCGTTGTCTGTTCCCGAGTCTTGTTGTCGCGGGAACCCGGCTGGTTCTGGCGTTATTCTCTGGCCTGACGTGGGATTCCTTCCTAAGGTGGCCTCGTCTGTAAACCGCTCTGTGCCCCTTCAGCTTGCTCGTTTCGTTGCAGGCGGGCCTGATGAGCCTCTCTGTCCTGTTCGGGCTCTCGAAGCATATGTCAGGCTCACGGCTTCTGTGCGGCAGTCTGACAGTCTGTTTGTTTGTTTGTTACACGGGGCCTCGCATAGGGCAGGCCCTTTCCAAGCAGCATCTTTCACATTGGATTGTGGAGTTGGTAGGACAGGCGTACGTTTTACAAGGTCGCCAACCTCCTGCTGGTGTGCCGTGCCATTCCACCAGGGGCATCAGTGCGTCATGGGCCGCTATGTCTGGGGTCTCTTTGGAGACAATATGTGCTGTAGCCTCCTGGTCATCTCCGAACACCTTCGCTAGGTTCTACAGGGTTAACCTGGCTGCCTTTCACCCGCTGGAGGGAATCCTGTCCCACCGTTCATCGTTCCAGTAAGGTGGGCACTTGTTTGTTTGGTTGTTTGATTCCTCTGGACTCTGCTTGAATGCTGTTAAGCACCACCTCTGGCGGTCAGGAGGGATGAAATAGAATGAAAGTTACGACTGTAACTACGGTTCTATGAATCCCGGATGACCGCCAGAGAATCCGGTCCCTCGGAATCATTGTGTTTTCGCGAGAAGATTTCAAGGGACTGGGCTACCGGTGTCACGTGCTTATGTAGACTCACCGGTATCCCCGGGGGGGTCACGCGTGACCATATTGGTATAATTTGCTCGACCTGCGCATGCGCAAGAGCAATATCCAGTGCTGTTAAGCACCGCCTCTGGCGGTCATCCGGGATTCATAGAACCGTAGTTACAGTCGTAACTTTCGTTCTCTGCCAAAAATTTGGTTATAAATATGGGGGAAAAACATAAATAACATAAATACATCACTTTGCTGTAAAAGTCGCAGGCATGCTAATTTATGCAAAAAAACTGCCACTTATACCAGCGAAAAACGGTACTCACTAAGAAGACAAGTAATTCTACTCAATCATCATTTGTGGATTTTATCCGTTTTTGTTTTATCACTCAGGTTCATAAAATGGCTCAAACCCAGGATATTTTACAAATGTTAAGCTAAAAATTACTGTGGTAGTAGCTAAGAATCATCCTCAACACATACTTTGAACACAACGCATTTTACGAGATTTAACAGTATTGCATGACATCATGCAAAACGTCACAAGATTTGACAAAGTAGCTCAAACTCTGTTCCCTGTCATAAGATGATCTTGGGTTAAAACTCTGTTCCCTGCCATCATAAGATGATCTTGGGTTAAAACTCTGTTCCCTGTCATCATAAGATGATCTCAGGTTAAAACTCTGTTCCCTGTCATCATAAGATGATCTCCGGTTAAAACTCTGGCATTAAAAAGGGGCAGGAAACTAATCCCTTCATCATAAGATGATCTCAGGTTAAAACTCTAGTATTAAAAGGGGGCAGGAAACTTTAATTCCTTCAAGGAGTGATGAGTGTAAACGTTGGTGTACTTGTGTGATGCTGATGAGAGGTTTGTACTCTTAGTGAGGATGAAGACAAATCGGAGGACTCCTCTGCCGTGGCTCCAGTTCTGTCCGTTTCTGACCAAGATCCTAGTGAAGCTCCAAAACCACTGGAACCACAGGTAAGAGCACACGTGCACTAAAACCAAACCCACACACTAAAATCAGACACACACACACACACACCATCCACAGTGTGTATTTCATTGACGGTCGTGTCTGTTCAGGTGAACGGCGCTGAAGAGACAGAGCAGCTTCAGACAGTCTCTGTGAATAAGAGTATCTCGTTCTCGGGTCAGTGACTTGAAGTGCAGCTGTTTACTCATTCTGTTGTATTTGATTCTTTTTGTTTTGGTTAGTCAATGGTTTAAATGGTTAATCATTGTGACAGCAGTCCAGTTTAATAAGAAGTAAAAAACTGACTTTATTTCTCTGTACTTTCAGATTCCTCTTTAGGACTGACTTCATCCTCAAACTCCCAGGAGAGGTTTGTCTCTTTGGTAAAACAAAACAAAAAAACGTGTTTTTATTCATGTCCTTTCACTTTGATGCTGAGCTGTTTCCTCCTCGTATTGTCCCTCAGCGCCTGCACCTCCTCTGCACCTCCCCCTGGAGGCTTGACTGAACCTAGCATCGAGCAGCATCCAACCACCTCGTCCTCCTCATCTTCCTCTTCATTCTCAACCACACCGTTGCCTCTCTTTTTCTACCCCCCTCCTCACGCTTTCGTCCCAACTCACCAGCCTCACAGCAGTTACTGTCCTGGATACCAGCAAACCACACCCGCCTGGAAGCTTCCAACCCCCCAGGGTGCCCCCATCCCATCCCTCTGCTCCTCCACCTGCACGCCCTCCATCCCTGCCCTAATTCCCAAGGAGTGGTACAGATCTCGGAGAGAGAAGACGGAAAGGTAAAGTCAATATTAGACAGCATGCATCCTCATTTTACAGTCTTCATTTAACAGTTCAGTAATATGGGCGGCAGCTTTGACCCCCCTCAGTAACATGTTTTTATTTTAATTAGCTTAGAAAGCACAAACAGGTTAATTTATGTAAAAAAGTCTCATTTATAATACCACAGGTGCTCATCATTTTCCTCTAACATTATTTTTGTACCGGTGCTAGTCCTAAAATTAGAATATCATGAAAATTTTTATTTCAGTAATTCCGTTCAAAAAGTGAAACTTGTATATTAGTCATTCGTAACACACAAACTGATATATAGTATTTCAAATGTTTGTTTATTTTAATGTTGATGATTATAACTCCATCCGGCGTCTCAGGGGGGGAAAGCGGTATGCTACCAACACCATTTATGGTGGGGGTGGCGTGCTGTTGACCTCAACTCGGGATGTTGTGAGTCGGTGGGCGGAATACTTCGAAGACCTCCTCAATCCTACTGGCACGTCTTCCACTGAGGAAGCGGAGCCTGGGGACTTTGGATCGGGCTCTCCAATCTCTGGTGCTGAGGTCGCCGAGGTGGTTAAAAAGCTCCGCGGTGGCAAGGCTCCGGGGGTGGATGAGATTCGTCCTGAGTTCCTTAGGGCTCTGGATGTTGTGGGGTTGTGTTGGCTTACGCGACTCTGCAATATCGCGTGGACATCGGGGGCAGTTCCCTTGGATTGGCAGACTGGGGTGGTGGTTCCCCTATTCAAAAAGGGGGACCGTAGGGTGTGTTCCAACTATAGAGGGATCACACTCTTAAGCCTCCCTGGTAAGGTCTATTCAGGGGTTCTGGAGAGGAGGGTCCGTCGGATAGTCGAACCTCGGATTCAGGAGGAGCAGTGTGGTTTTCGTCCTGGTCGTGGAACACTAGACCAGCTCTACACCCTCAACAGGGTCCTGGAGGGTGCGTGGGAGTTTGCCCAACCAGTTTACATGTGCTTTGTAGACTTGGAAAAGGCATTCGACCGCGTCCCTCGGGGGGTTCTGTGGCGGGTACTCCGGGAGTATGGGGTACCAGGCCCTTTGATATGGGCTGTTAGGTCCCTGTAC
>JBBPBX010010681.1:34205-47265 GCA_038048925.1 Garcialebias charrua
GATGTGGTAGAAAAAAGTGTACAAGCAATAGAGATAACCGCACCCTGGAGAGGATGGTGAAACCAAATGCATTCCGTAATGTGGGGGAGATTCACAAAGAGTGGACTGCAGCTGGAATCAGTGCTTCAAGAACCACCACGCACAGACGTATGCAAGACAAGTGGTTCAGCTGTTGCATTCCTTGTGCCAAACCACTTTTGCATAAGAGACGGAGCCAGAAGCGTCTCGCCTGGGACTGCTGCTGAGTGGCCCAAAGTTATGTTCTCTGATGAAAGTACATTTAGCATTTCCTTTGGAAATCAAGGTCCCAGAGTCTGGAGGAAGAGAGGAGAGGAACAGAATCCACGTTGCTTGAGGTCCAATGTCAAGTTTCCACAGTCAGTGATGGTTTGGGATGCCATGCTAGTGTTAGTCAACTGTGTTTTCTGAAGTCCAAGGTCAATGCAGCCATCTACCAGGAAGTTTTAGAGCACTTCATGCTTCCGGTTGCTGACCAACTTTATGGACCTGCAGATTTCATTTTCCAACAGGACTTGGCACCTGCACACAGTGCCAAAGCTACCAGTACCTGGTTTAAGGACCATGGTATCCCTGTTCTTAATTGGCCAGCAAACTTGCCTGACCTTAACCTTGACCTAAATCTTGTGAAGAGGAAGATGTGATACACCAGACCCAACAATTCAGAAGAGCTGAAGGCCACTATCAGAGCAACCTGGGCTCTCATAACACCTGAGCAGTGCCACAGACTGATCGACTCCATGCCACACCACATTGCTGCAGTAATCCAGGCAAAAGAAGCCTCAACTAAGTACTGAGTGCTGTACATGCTCATACTTTTCATGTTCACACTTTTCAATTGGCCAACATTTCTAAAAATCCTATTTTTTAATTGGTCTTAAAGTAATATTCAAATTTTATGATAATACTGAATTTGGGGTTTTCATTACTTGTCAGTTATAAATCATCAACATTAAAAGAAATAAACATTTGAAATATAACAGTCTGTGTGTAATGAATTATTACTACCTACAAGTTTCACTTCTTGAATGGGATTACTGAAATCAACTTTTTCACGATATTCTTATTTTATGACCAGCACCTGTTTTAATAACCTGACACCCAGATATTTGGAAACAATATGAACTTGTTACTTTTAGTGGATGTTCAGTTTATTTTTGTTTTGCTGCAACTGAAAATTTCATTTATTAGCTAAACTTCCACACTTTGGAAAACGTATATTGGGAAGAAATGATTAAAATAGTTTTAGTTTGCATTTCTTCTTGAAATGAGTACAGGTATTTTGATAAAGCTCACAGACGTTAAAGAGCTGTTGCTTCTATTTGACATAAAAAAATGACTTCATCAAGAGCTGACATTCAACATTTTATTAATGGATTGGAGTTTATACATAGTAACATCCCCCCCTTTTATAGAAATTACCCTACTTTTGTCCCTAAAACTGCTGACATCTCGGGGCACGAACAAAAATCAAAGGATGTTCTGAAGTGTTGGGTTGAGATGCTGGCAGCTCTTTCATTGGGCCCTGAGGAGTCATCAGATATCTTTGTTTGGGGACTTCAGAGGCCACCTCAGACTGCTCTCTGTATTTTTTAAACCAGTCCAAACAAATCTCCTGCATGGTGTCCTGCAGGGGAAGAGGCTGCTTCTGTACAGTTCTATGATCTGCAGAAATGTTGACGTCTGAGAAACTTCAGGAGGTTTTCTACTAAAATGCTGCTCTGCAGTAAGTGCAATCTCTGACCTGTTGATAGTAGATGGGGAAGAGCTGCCAGAAGATGAAGAAAGGTAGATTGTCTTGAAAAAGAAGGGCAGGAAATAAACTCACAGGTACACTGAATTTTTAGAAATAAATATTGTATCAATGAAAAAGTTAAGTGGCAATCGGCTTGAAACTTTTTCTAAGAAAGCAAAACAGGACCAATCGACCGTATGAGTTGTCCGACAGACGTTCCAGATCACAATCTGACTGATTTCAAATTTAAAGTTTATTTATCATACACACCACATGTGGTGGAATGAAATTGTGTACTAAGGGTCCCAGTTACATCCAACAAAAGTTTAAAATGTAAAAGAAAAACCGTAATAAGATCTAAGATATGAAATAAGAAAAACTTTTAACGAAAAATATGCTAAGCACTAGTAGTACAAAAACGTATATATTTGGTACAAAACTTAGTACAACGTACTAAAACTTAGTGCTAAAAATTATGGTGGTAATAAAAATTGAATAAATCTTCTGTAAAAAAAAACGCCTGATCCATGAACTGTTTGAGAAATGTGGAACCTGACGGATGAAGACCGTCTCACCATTATAAGATTGTGGCTTTAGAAGAATCCAAGTTTTAGTGCGAGTCCACAGTTTATTTTACTCTGAAAACATGACTAAAACATTGTTTTTACAAATTTAAAATCCCTTTTAACTTTTTCTTTTTTTCCCCCCTTGCTTGGAGTTTGTATTTAAATACATGTGGACAACAATCCAACTCCCAGTGTGCACATTTTCCAAATCTCTTAAGTGCTTCCTTCTCTCTCACACAGCTCACCTCACAGGCACTCCCCTTCGCATCCAAAGTTCTCCAAATCCAAGTCTTCCCGCTCCTACTCTCGATCACACAGTCGCTCTGCTTCTCGCTCCCACTCCAGATCAAGGTATACCTTTCACCTGCTTAGAAACGTGTTAACGTTTTAAACGGTTTTAATCTCTTAGGTGTGTATTTTACAGTTTGCTCAGTCTGTAAGTGAAGCTTCAGATTGTACAGAAAGCATGATTACCTTCATATTTCACTTTGCTTTAAAGGGAGAGGTTAGGTCTTTGGAGTGTGGGCCTGTGGAGATCAGCAGTCAGAACTTTTGTGTTGGAGGTATCTAAGATAAATCTGTCAAACTGGAGTCATTTTTGATTTGCTGTGAATCAGGTCGAGTCTCAGTTAATCAGTCGTAGACGAAAACTTCCTGATGTTTCATTAATCTCTGTGCAGTGGCTCATGAGATATTTTGCTAACAAGCACACATCATCTCACTGCCTGTCATGATGGTGGCTGATAACCGTGTGAACTTGGCCGCAGTGTAAAGTTTATTAAATACAGTCCACATAAACCTCTGACCAACAAGGTCCATGCTCGATAATCCAGGTATACAATCCAACAACTTTCAGTCAGGAATGGATGGAAGGTGAAACGTTTCAGCACAAAAAATAAGAAACGGTCCAGATGACCTGACTGAAAGTTGTTGGATTGTATACCTGGATTATTGAGCATGGACTTTGTTGGTTTTGAACCAGTTTGACAAGACTGTCGACGAGGGAGAGGGCCGGCACTGGAGGAGGGGGTGTGCCAAAGAGACCATCTTGGCACCAACTTAACTGGTTTGTTCCACTTTGTAGTAAGCTGTTGGGGGAAGAATCAATTTTGTGTTGGTTCCTTGACTGATGAAGCCTTCTGGATGGAAGGTGAAACATTTCAGCACAAAAAAAAGAAGAAGCTGACCAGATGACCTGACTGAAAATTGTTGGATAAACCTCTGACATTTATGAGTTATCTTAAAATGGCAGAAATCCACTTTAACATGGCTCCACTCTGTCCTGTTCAAACGTCTCCCTGATTTTCCAAATTGGGATTGTTCAGATGCCTGCACACTGCAGGTAAGATACTGACTGCTAAGAACTCCTCAGGTTCTTACTTGGAAGAAAAAATCCAAACTCTCCTTTTAAGCTTGATTTGGAAGTAAGATTAAACAGACTTGTGTAACAACTGAAACTTGTTTGTTTTCTCTCCTTTTTTCTTTTTTTTTTAAGACCTTGCTCTCCTGTCTCCGGTCCCAGAAACTTTCACCCCAGCTCCAACCCTTCCTGTTCTTACGGTTACAAACGCCCCAGCTCCCATGCATCATCCTCTTCGCCGCGGGGTGGTCGCTCCCAATCCAAGTCGTCCTCGCACCGTGAGAAGAGCCGCCATCGCAGCAGGAGGTCGTCTTCGAGCAGCTCAAAGAGACGCAGAGAAGCGGGACACTTGTCGTACGCAGCTGACGCAAGCAGCCTGGAGCTGGAAAGGCAAAGCTACATGCAGTGGAGGGAGGCGTACCAAGAGTGGTACGACAACTTTTACAGCAACTTCATCAAACAGTTCCACCAGCTGCCACCTCCTCCGCCTCCTCCGTGTCCTCAAGACTCTTTCTGCCCACTGCAAAGTCGACGCACACCCAGCCCCTCTTCATCGGAGACCTCCAGTTATGGCCGCTCCCCTCACTCTCAGTCCTCGATTGACGCCCGCTCCATAGCATCTGACCCCTCCGTTGACAGCTGCTTGTCAGATAAAGCCAACGACAGATTGCCGTCTCGTCGCTCCACACCAACAGAAGACCCAACTCAGCCCAGGGAGACTTCAGAAAACTGCACAGAAACGTTCCGGTCAGGCACAGTGACGAAGGGAAGCGGGGAGGCGAACTCACAAGCCATAAAATCAGACGCCAATCAACAAACAGTAAAAAATGCTGATAAGTCCAGCCACTCAAATCACGAGCAACAGAAGAAGAAATGTGAAGGAGAAAGAACTTCTGCTTCACCAGGCTCTAAACGTGACCTCGGACAGGATAAGGGGTGCAACACTGAACCAAAGGGAAGTGACGAGAGTCATCCAGGACCGCACAAAGCTACCCAATCAGTTCACAAACCCCTGAAAACAGACAAACCTTTGGCTAAAGACAGTGAAAGAAAGGATAAAGAGGAGAGTCATTTGAAAAACAAGCAAAGTAGTAGGAGAAGTCAAGACTCTGAGTCGAGACAAGACAAGCCAAGAAAAGACAAATTAAATCCCAGTAAGGGTCCAGACACGGCTGCCTCGGAGAGAGAGCGGCAGCCTGGAGACGGTGAAGGTTCAGGCTCAAGACCAGAGGTGAACAGAAAGAGAAGATGGGAAGATGAAAGCAAAAATGAGAGGCAAAGTAGTCTCAGTGTTGTGTCTAAAAACAAGAAATGCCCAATAACTGAACCTGCTGAACCTCCAAGCCGTGACGGTAAATGTCTGAAGATGTCAGACAGAAAAAAGCCTAAACCATACAAAAAGAGTGAAGGTTTGGCTCAGAGGAACATCTGGGAGGGAGGGATGAAGGTGATTCCTCAGAAAAAGATAAGTATTAACATCAACCTGGATGGGAAAAGGTTGGACGAGAAAACTGGACAAACGAACTTGTTTAATTCAGAGATTCAGACACAAACCAGAGATCAGACTGGTGTTGCAGACGAGACCCACACCGAGAAGGAATCGAGTCCGGCAAATTTAACTAAAACCACTGTCCAGCCCGAGGGTTCCCGCAAAGCTACGATTAGAGATGACAAACAGGAGAAGGCAGAAGAAAAGAGAGAAGAAGAGAACAAAGTAATGGAGGATTCAGACCTGTGGCGCTGTGCGCTCATATGTGTGGAGGACGAGAGCCTGACGGAGACGGAAGCAGCACAAGACGACTGCAGGGACAAGGTCGCCTCGTCGCACAAAGAAGGAAGCGCACGTGGAGAGAGCCGAGGTGAAGCACGGCAGGAGAAGGCGGTGACAGTGAAGCATCGAAGAAGACCCACAAACCTTCACAGCACGTCAAAAGAGGACAGGTCAGAGCAGCAGAAGAGATTTTAACTTCCTTTCTTTGTTTGCTAAAGTTTTAGTGCTTTTTAAATCTGTAGCACCTCTGTGAGGAGCAGCTGTGGCGCTGGAGGGGGTCAGAAGAAGAAGACGGGGGTGAAAACACAAGAAGAAAGCTCCCAGGAAGCTGAGGTCACCCAGAACCCACCTGGACAGGTGAATGATCCGACCCTGTGTTGGAGCTGCTGAACGGAAATGTTCTGCGCTCACTTGTGGTTTGATTTAAAGCTCTATTACTTATAATCAAAAAGGCGTTCAATACAAGATAACTGGACTTTATTTGTTGCAGAAAACGTTTCGACTCCTATCCAGGAGGCTTTTTCAATTCAGGAATTGGAAAATTGAAAATTGGAATTGGAAAAGCCTCCTGGATAGGAGTCTAAACGTTTTCTGCAACAAATAAAGTCCAGTTGATCTTGTATTAAACGCCTTTTTGATTTTATCATGTCCTGGACGACTGAGAATCTTCACCAGTCTATTATTTATACTTATTGAGTTTTAAACTGTTAGAAGAGGTACATCTTTGACTCTTCTTTCACTCCTGTTTTTCCTCTCCGACAAAAGATGAACACTTCTTTATATTTACTCTTTTGTTTAAATCATTTCAGTTTTTCTTTGAGACGTCGTCATTCATTTTCCAGCAAAAGGTTTCTTGTTCTGTGAGGGATCTCGTTCTGCGAGTTATTTTACATTTTTCTATTGCGATCTGTCTGTTCTTGTAAGAAGCCCCGGAGTTTAAATCGGGGACAAGCTCATGCACTGATCTAATTTTTTTATGTTTCAGCCTGTTTGTCACTAGGCTGCAGCTGCAACTTGCATGTTTACACACATACAGTACTGCAAATAAACCGATACAGTAGTCCCTCAATTATCGTGTGGATTACGTTCCACACCCCACACCTTCAACAGGTGAAAAACCACAATAATAATAATGTCATATTTTTGTCATCTGTGTATGTTTCCATACAAGACGAAATTTGACTCTGCATTTAACCCAATCACCACCAGGTGGTAGCGGGCAGCTATAGAAAGCGCGCCAGGGAGCAGTTGGGATGAGATGTGCTGCTCAAACACACCACAAGTTATGCCGTGACTGGGGTTCGAACCTGGGTCCTCCGGGTCCCAGATCCAGTTCCCCTGCCACTACACCATCTTGGCCCTTTAGTATTTATATATTTTAAGGCTTTATATACCTCTTGCAATGTTCTAAACTCATAAACCTACATCATTTTTAACATGTGTATATGTACTGTATGTCTTCCATGGAGGAAGCTGAGTCTGGAGACTTTGGGGTTGATCCGTCAAAGGTGGCAGGGCTCAGGGGGTGGATGAGAGTCACCCTGAATTCTTTAAGGCTCTGGATGTTGTGGGGCTGTCTTGGTTGACAGGACTTTGCAACATCACATGGACAATGGGGGCAGTGCCATTGGATTGGCAGGCTGGGGTGGTGGTTCCCCTCTTCAAAAATGGGACCAGAGGGTGTGCTCCAATTATAGAGGCATCACTCTCCTTAGCCTCCCTGGTACGGTCTATTCAGGTGTACTGGAAAAATGAGTCAGATCATTGATCAAACCTCAGATCCAGGAGGAACAGTGAGGGTTCCATCCTGGCCGTGGAACATTGGACCAGCTCATTACATCACTAGAGTCCTTCAGGGGTCATGGGAGTTTGCCCATCCAGTCTACATGTGTTTTGTGGACTTGGAGAAGGCCTTTGACCGTGTTCCCCAAGGTACACTGTGGGAGGTGCTCCGTGAGTATGAGATTGGGGGCCCGTTGTTATGAGCTGTTCGGTCCCTATACAAGCGGTGCGAGAGTTTGGTTCGCATTGCTGGTAATAAGTCGAACCTCTTCAAGGTGGGAGTTGGACTCTTGTCACAGCTGCCCGTTCTTACCGATTCTGTTCATAACTTTTATGGACAGAATTTCCTGCTGCAGCCAGGAGGCAGAGGGTTTCCAGTTCGGTGACCTGCTCTTTGCAGATGATGTGCCGTGATCTTCAGCTTTCACTGGAGCGGTTCGCAGCCGAGTGTGAAGCGGCTGGGATGAGAAACCGCACCTCCAAATCTGAGGCCATGGTCCATCCATCCATCCATCCATTTTCTTCTGCTTATCCGGGGTCGGGTCGCGGGGGTAGCAGCCTAAGTAGGGAGGCCCAGACTTCCCTCTCCCCAGCCACTTGGAGCAGCTCCTCTGGGGGAATCCCAAGGCGTTCCCAGGCCAGCCGAGAAACATAGTCCCTCCAGCGTGTCCTGGGTCTTCCTCTGGGTCTCCTCCCGGTGGGACATGCCCGGAACACCTCACCAGGGAGGCGTCCAGGAGGCATCCTAACCAGATGCCCGAGCCACCTCAACTGGCTCCTCTCGATGTGGAGAAGCAGCGGCTCTACTCCGAGTCCCTCCCGGATGACTGAGCTTCTCACCCTATCTCTAAGGGAGAGTCCAGACACCCTGCGGAGAAAACTCATTTCAGCCGCTTGTATCCGAGATCTCGTTCTTTCGGTCATAACCCAAAGCTCATGACCATAGATGAGGGTGGGAACGTAGATCGATCGGTAAATTGAGAGCTTTGCCTTTTGACTCAGCTCTCTCTTCACCACGACAGACCGGTACAGCGCCCGCTTCACTGCGGACGCTGCACCTATCCGCCTATCGATCTCACGCTCCAGTTTTCCCTCATTCGTGAACAAGACCCGAGATACTTAAACTCCTCCACTTGGGGCAGGACCTCCTCCCCGACCCGGAGAAGGCATGCTACCCTTTTCCGGCTCAAGACCATGGCCTCGGATTTGGAGGAACTGATCCTCATCCCGGCCGCATCACATTCAGCTGCAAACCGCTCCAGCGAAAGCTGTAGATCACGATCTGATGAAGCCAATAGGACCACATNGACTCAGCTCTCTCTTCACCACGACAGACCGGTACAGCACCCGCTTCACTGCGGATGCTGCACCTATCCGCCTATCGATCTCACGCTCCAGTTTTCCCTCATTCGTGAACAAGACCCCGAGGTACTTAAACTCCTCCACTTGGGGCAGGACCTCCTCCCCGACCCGGAGAAGGCATGCTACCCTTTTCCGGCTCAAGACCATGGCCTCGGATTTGGAGGAACTGATCCTCATCCCGGCCGCATCACATTCAGCTGCAAACCGCTCCAGCGAAAGCTGTAGATCACGATCTGATGAAGCCAATAGGACCACATCATCTGCAAAAAACAGAGAAGCGATTCTAAGGCCACCAAAACGGATCCTCTCAACACCTTGGCTGCGCCTAGAAATTCTGTCCATAAAAGTTATGAACAGAATCGGTGACAAAGGGCAACCTTGGCGGAGTCCAACTCTCACCGGAAACGAGCCTGACTTACTGCCAGCGATGCGGACCATGCTCTGACACCGGTCGTACAGGGACCTAACAGCCCATATCAAAGGGCCTGGTACCCCATACTCCCGGAGTACCCCCCACAGAACCCCCCGAGGGACGCGGTCGAATGCCTTCTCCAAGTCCACAAAGCACATGTAAACTGGTTGGGCAAACTCCCACGCACCCTCCAGGACCCTGCTGAGGGTGTAGAGCTGGTCTAGTGTTCCACGACCAGGACGAAAACCACACTGCTCCTCCTGAATCCGAGGTTCGACTATCCGACGGACCCTCCTCTCCAGAACCCCTGAATAGACCTTACCAGGGAGGCTTAAGAGTGTGATCCCCCTATAGTTGGAACACACCCTACGGTCCCCCTTTTTGAATAGGGGAACCACCACCCCAGTCTGCCAATCCAAGGGAACTGCCCCCGATGTCCACGCGATATTGCAGAGTCGCGTAAGCCAACACAACCCCACAACATCCAGAGCCCTAAGGAACTCAGGACGAATCTCATCCACCCCCGGAGCCCTGCCACCACGGAGCTTTTTAACCACCTTGGCGACCTCAGCACCAGAGATTGGAGAGCCCGACCCAAAATCCCCAGGCTCCGCTTCCTCAGTGGAAGACGTGCCAGTAGGATTGAGGAGGTCTTCGAAGTATTCCGCCCACCGACTCACAACATCCCGAGTTGAGGTCAACAGCACGCCATCCCCACCATAAATGGTGTTGGTCGCGTACCGCTTTCCCCCCCTGAGACGCCGGATGGTGGACCAGAATCGCCTCGAAGCCGTACGGAAGTCATTCTCCATGGCCTCTCCGAACTCCTCCCACGCCCGAGTTTTTGCCTCAGCAACCACCCGAGCCGCATGCCGCTTGGACTGCCGGTACCTATCTGCTGCTTCCGGGGTCCCACAGGCCAAAAAGGCCCAATAGGACTCATTCTTCAGCTTGACAGCATCCCTCACCGCCGGTGTCCACCACCGGGTTTGAGGGTTGCCACCACGACAGGCCATGGTCCTCAGTCGGAAAAGGGTGGATTGCTCTCTTCAAGTTGAGAGTGAGGTTCTGCCTCAAGTGGAGAAGTTCAAGTATCTCAGGGTTTTGTTCACGAGTGACGGAAGAATGGAGCATGAGATTGACAGATGGATTGGTGCAGCATTTGCAGTATTACAGGCTCTGTACCAGTCCCGTTGTGGTGAAGAGAGAGCTAAGCAGTAAGGCGAAGCTCTCTGTTTACCAGTCGGTCTACGTTCCTACCCTCATCTATGGTCATGAGCTCTGGGTAGTGACTGAAAGAATGAGATTGTGGATACAGGAGGTTGAAATTAGTTTCCTCCACAGGGTAGCTGGACTCTTCCTTAGAGACAGGGTGAGAAGTTCAGTTATCTGTGAGAGACTCAGAGTAGAACCGCTACTCCTCCACGTCAAGAGGAGCCAGTTGAGGTGGTTCGGGCATCTGGTAAGGATGCCCCCTGGGCTCCTCCCTAGGGAGGTGCTTCGGGCATGTCGGACTGGGAGGAGACCAGGACATGCTGGAGAGACTGTCTCTCGGTTTACCTGGGAACACCTTGGAGTCCTCCCAGAAGAGCTGGAAAAGGTGGCTGTGGAAAGAGCTGTCTGGTCCTCCCTGCTCAAGCTGCTGTCCCCGCGACCCAACTCCGGAATAAGCAGAAGATAATGAATGGTATATGTACTGTACAGTAGCTACTGCAAATTTTTATACGAGGACTCACCAGCCTTGTTCCAGTTCTGGTCGGGTTCTGATTGGCTCTCTGCAGCCGTTGAGCACCAAGATGCTTTTAGAGAGAGCCGGACCTTTGGAGAGCCAGCACAAAACCACACAATGGTCCAGATTGAGTTCAAATAATCCATAGGGATCTAGATGCTCCGGATAAGACACCGGACCCCCAAGTAACGCCTCCATGCTTGACAGGTCTCATGGGCTGGCAGGCAGCACTCAGATTGACCGATGAGGCTGGAAGTAGTCTTGGTCTAATTCCCGGTCTGTTCCGTACGGCTCTCTGCATCCACTGAGTGCTGAAGTCACTATGAATAAGGACCTATCTTTTTAGTCAGGTTCAGATCGAATCAAAACTTTTCCTCAATTTCAGCAGAAGCCAGTGGCCAGAAGCACTGTTGGCTTCTGGTTAATGTAGTTATTTGACTGTCCTTACAGTATAGGCTTATTGAAAGAAAATTACAAAATGGCGCCGCCAGTATTTATTTATATTTTAACTTTTAGTCTCGTACCATCCCAATCACATGAGTAATATTAAAGTTGACTATCGTTGAAAAGACTATCTTTGAAAAACCATGAAAGAGTGAGTTCGCGAAAGTTGAACCACGAAGTAGCGAGGGACAGTACCGTAGTTGAACAAACTTCCTGCACATGACGTGCCAATGTTTTGCTGCCGTTTCGTCACAATCATGATTAGGTCTCGGTTTGGTTGTATCATATTCTCTTCTCTTGTCCTCAGTCAGATGTTGGATGATGAAAAACCTCCCACAGTTCTCACATTTCTGTTTGATTGAAAGAAACTACATTTAGAAAGGTTCTAAGGGCCTGAAATGACTGAATATTTTGAGTATACAGGTGCTGGTCATAAAATTAGAATATCATGAAAAAGTTGATTTATTTCAGTAATTTCATTCAAAAAGTGAAACTTGTATACATACAGTATATTATATTCATTCATTGCACACTGACTGATATATTTCAAACGGTTTTTTGTGTGTGTTGATCATAGCTGACAACTAATGAAAACCCCAGATTTAGTATCTCAGAAAAGTAGAATATTACTTAAGACCAATAAAAAAAATTTTTGGGAAATGTTGGCCAACTGAAAAGTATGAGCATGTACAGCACTCAATACTTAGCTGTGGCTCCTTTTGCCTGGAGTACTGCAGCAATGTGGCGTGGCATGGAGTTGATCAGTCTGTGGCACTGCTCAGGTGTTATGATAGTGGCATTCAGCTCTTCTGAATTGTTGGGTCTGGTTTATCACATCTTCCTTTTCACAATACCCCATATGTTTTCTATGGGGTTAAGGTCAGGTGAGTTTGCTGGCCAATTAAGAACAGGGATACCATGGTCCTTAAACCAGGTACTGGTAGCTTTAGCACTGTGTGCAGGTGCCAAGTCCTGTTGGAAAATGAAATCTGCATCTCCATAAAGTTGGTCAGCAGCAGGAAGCGGGAAGTTCTCTAAAATGTCCTGGTAGATGGCTGAGTTGACCGTGAACCTGAGAAAACACAGTGGACCAACACCAGCAGATTTAATGGCACCCCATACCATCACTGACTGGAAACTTGACACTGGACCTCAAGCAACATGGATTCTGTTCCTCTCCTCTCTTCCTCCAGACTCTGGGACCTTGATAACCAAAGGAAATTCAAAATGTACTTTCATCAGAAAACATAACTTTGGACCACTCGGCAGCAGTCCCAGGCAAGATGCTTCTGACTCGGTCTCTTGTTCAAGAGTGGCTTAACACAAGGAAAGTGACAGCTGATACCCATGTCTTGCATATGTCTGTGCGTGGTGGTTCTTGAAGCACTGAATTCAACTGCAGTCTATTTGTGACTATTCCCCACATTTTGGAATGGGTTTTGTTTTGCAATCCTCTCCAGGGAGCGGTTATTCCTATTGCTTGTACACTTTTTTTCTACCACATCTTTTCCTTCCCTTCACCTCTCTATTAATGTGCTTGGACACAGAGCTCTGTGAACAGCCAGCCTCTTTAGCAATTAACTTTTGCGTCTTGCCCTCTTGTTACAAGCAGTCAATGGTCGTCTTTTGGACAACTGTCAAGTCAGCAGTCTTCCCCATGATTGTGTATCCTACAGAACTTGAATGAGACCATTTAAAGGTCTTTGCTGGTGTTTTGAGTTAATTAGCTGATTAGAGTGTGACATCAGGTGTCTTCAATATTTAAATTTTTTCACATTCTAATTTTCTGAGATACTGAATTTGGGGTTTTCATTAGTTGTCAGTTATAATTATCAACATTAAAATAAAATAAAATAAATATCTATATCTATATATGTATAT
>JBBPBX010010682.1:0-10354 GCA_038048925.1 Garcialebias charrua
ATATATATATATATATATATATATATATATATATACAGGAAACCCCCGACCTACGACTCCACCGACCTGCGAACCACGGGACCTACGAACGAGCCAAAGTTGAAGAATGCCATCGATGTACGGCAGAAAATACGTGACCTACGAACGAACCAAGTCAAAATATGTAATCGAGCTACGGCAGACTGGATGCACGACCTACGAACGAGCCCCATTACAAGTATATAATCGAGCTACGGCGTAACTGCGTCACATATGGCAATCGGCGAGGTGGGGGAGGGGATTGCCTTTGGCTGTTGCTTGTTGGGCATGGGCGTGACACTGCGCATGACAGTGGAAAAGTACCGCCAGCGAGAGGGGGGGGCTGGGCTTCTGGCGGATGTACACACAGCCGCAGTGCACCTGGCGGCGGAGGGATCCGTACAGGTAAAGCGGTAACTATTTAAAGGGCTGCGGCCATTTTGTCCCTCGTGGGTTAGTTACGGCGATTGATGAGAAGAGACATACGAACGAGAACGAAGAAGAACAACGATAACGAGAGAAAAACAACAACAAACAACGTACGAACAGGTACTGTAATAAATTTTAATTTACAGTAGCAGTTTTAGACTAAAGCGAACGTTAGCACGTTAGCATTCATTTTAATTTTTGCTCCTTAGGAATTAGCACGTTAGCTAATTTTCGCTAATTTTCGACGGGTCATCGAACGGGCAGGTACGGTCCAGTACTAAATGTACTCAAAGAAATATTTTTAGACGAAAGCAAACGTTTGCATTGATTTGTGAACGTTAGCATTAATTTTAATTTTTGCTCCTTAGGAGTTAGCACGTTAGCTCGTACGCTAATTGTTGAAGAATGGCTCCGAAGAGACCTGGAAAGTCCGCGGACGCGGCAGAGGGGAAAAAACCTCGCAGAACGATCACGCTGGAGACGAAGGCAAAAATAATAAAAATGTCTGATGAGGGCATGACACCCTCAAAAATTGGAGAGAGGCTATCGTTACCGAGGTCGACTGTGGGGACGATAGTGGCGGACAAAGAGCGCATTTTGCAACAAGTGCGTGCTTCAGCCCCCATGAAGTCCACCATAATCACTAAAAAAAGGACGGGTAAAATAGTTGAGATGGAAAGGTTGCTTGTGCTATGGCTGGAGGACAACACGCAACGCAGAATACCAGTTGGCATGTCTGTGATTTGTGAGAAGGCGAGGAGGATCTATCACAGGCTGCTAGAACTAGGGACGAGTGGGGGAGGTGCAGGGGAGCAGGGGGGTGCGGGGGGGCAGGGGGCTGCACAGAGCGATCAGGGTGAAGGGACGTCCTCCCAGAGCGATCCGGGTGAAGGGACGTCTTCCCAGAGCGCAGGAGGAGGGACTTCAAGCGCAGGAGGAGGGACTTCAAGCAGCACATCAGGGGAGTTGGATGGACCAGAGACCTTCACTGCATCTAAAGGATGGTTTGATCGTTTCAGGAAAAGAAACAACTTCCACAACATCAGAGTGCAGGGTGAGCATTTAATTTCTCATTTTTATTTTTTAATAATGCAGGTAGTCCACGACTAACGAATTAAAAAAAATCTTTTTTCCCTTTTATTACAATGTTACAACAGCTTAATCGTGTCATTTTGTGTGCATTTAAACAGGTGAGGCAGCAAGCGCTGACCACAAGGCAGCTGAGGCAGATCATCAGGGACGGCGGGTACACTGCCCAGCAGGTGTTCAACGTCGATGAGACAGGGCTGTTCTGGAAGCGTTTGCCAGACAGGACCTACATCAGTAGGGAAGAACAAACCGCACCCGGCCACAAGGTCGGCAAGGAGCGTTTGACCTTGCTGGTGGGGGGCAATGCTTCGGGTGATTGCAAACTCAAGCCGTTGTTGGTGTACCAATTTAATAAACCCAGGCCCTTCAGTGGTATTGATAAATCTACGCTTCCTGTTTATTGGGCGTCTAATAAAAAGGCTTGGGTGACGCTGGAAGTTTTTAAAAATTGGTTCACCAACAACTTTTTGCCAGAAGTCAAGCGTTTTTGCACTCTCAAGAAGATTGCCTTTAAAGTCCTGCTGGTCTTGGACAACGCTCCAGGACACCCCCCTGCTCTCACCGACTTGGACAGGCATGTGAAGGTGGTGTACCTGCCTCCCAACACCACCTCTTTGATCCAGCCAATGGACCAGGGGGTTATTAGTACGTTTAAGGCGTACTACCTGCAGAGAGTCATCCGTGCCGCTTTGGAGGCAACGGAGAACTCTCAGACCCTCACGCTGAAAGACTTCTGGCGTAAATACAACATCCTTGATGCTGTGCACAACATTGACCACTCCTGGCGTCGTGTTACTCAACAGAACATGTGCGGAGTCTGGAAGAAGCTCTGTCCAGAGCTTGTTCAGGGGGTACACGATTCCCAGGAGGTGGACCGTGTAATCGAGGATGTTGTGAGGATGGGCAGGTCACTGGAGCTCGACATGGACCAGGACGATATCCAACACCTGCTGGGTGCATCAGGAGAGGACCTGTCCCCAGACGACCTGATTCAGCTCGACAGGCACGTCCCGGATGAGGAAGTGGAGGTGGAGGTCATTCCTCCGACCTTCACCAGGCAGGAGATGGTGCTGGGCTTTCAGGAACTCCACAGCTTCCTGGCGAGGATGGAGAAGCAGGACTCAGATTGTGAGAGGTTCGCCAAGGTCCGTCGGGGTGTCCTCAATGAAGTTGCGTGTTATCAGCAGATCCTGGATGACAAAAAGCTTGAAAAGGTGCAGAGCAGCATGCTGCAATATTTTACAAAGGTCACAGCACCGCCTCCAGGATCTGCTGGTGCACCAGCTGAAAGGCCATCCAGTCCTCCTGCAGCAAGCCAGGAGGAGGCCTTGGACATCCCACCAGCTGAAAGGCCATCCAGTCCTCCTGCAGAAAGCCAGGAGGAAGCCATGGACAGCCCACCCTCTCCCCAGTGAAAGACGCCCAACAACCGCCCCCCCCCCCTGCTCCCTCCCTCCAGGTACAGTACGTACTGTAATGAAATGTTATTTTTTGGAGTTGTCATGTTACACACATTAATTTAATCTGTTACTGTCTCTGCTTATGTTCACAGCCTACTACACCTTCCTCCTCCTCCTCCCCCTCCTCTCCACCAACTCCACCGTCCCATCACTGACCTGCCCACCCTCACATTCCAGCACAGCAACGTCAGAAAGGTACAGCAAAGACATGTTAATTTCTTTTAATTTATTATTTTTGTTTTAACTTACATCTACACCTACTGTAATCATCACCTCTCTCTCGACAGCCTCCAAAGCGGCACGTCCCCCTGGTCCATCCACACATCTGATACGCACCACACCACACACGTAAGGAGAAGTTGTTGTTGTCAGTGTTGTTGTTGTTATCAGCAAGTGTTCACGTCTGTGTGTGTGTGTTTGTGTTTCAACAGTTCATCCGCGTGTTGCTCCACCTCATGGATGAGCCGCTGGTGCTACGTGCTCCCGCTGCTCTGCCTCCAGCCTGTCGTCCAGCCTCCTGCCTGTCGTCCAGCCTCCTGCCTGTCGTTCAGCCTCCTGCCTGTCCTCTACACATGCACCACACAGGTAAGGAGAAGTTGTTGTCTGTGTTGTTGTTCTCTGCAGGTGCTAACGTCTGTGTGTGGTTGTGTTCCAACAGTTCATCCGCATGTTGCTCCACCTCATGGATGAGCCGCTGGTGCTACGTGCTCCTGCTCTGCCTCCAGCCTGTCCTCCAGCCTCCAGCCTGTCGTCCAGCCTCCTGCCTGTCCTCCAGCCTCCTGCCTGTCCTCCACACATGCACCACACAGGTAAGGAGAAGTTGTTGTCTGTGTTGTTGTTCTCTGCAGGTGCTGACGTCTGTGTGTGGTTGTGTTCCAACAGTTCATCCGCGTGTTGCTCCACCTCATGGATGAGCCGCTGGTGCTACGTGCTCCTGCTCTGCCTCCAGCCTGTCGTCCAGCCTCCAGCCTGTCGTCCAGCCTCCTGCCTGTCCTCCAGCCTCCTGCCTGTCCTCCACACATGCACCACACAGGTAAGGAGAAGTTGTTGTCTGTGTTGTTGTTCTCTGCAGGTGCTGACGTCTGTGTGTGGTTGTGTTCCAACAGTTCATCCGCGTGTTGCTCCACCTCATGGATGAGCCGCTGGTGCTACGTGCTCCTGCTGCTCTGCCTCCAGCCTGTCGTCCAGCCTCCAGCCTGTCCTCCAGCCTCCTGCCTGTCCTCCAGCCTCCTGCCTGTCCTCCACACATGCACCACACAGGTAAGGAGAAGTTGTTGTCTGTGTTGTTGTTCTCTGCAGGTGCTGACGTCTGTGTGTGGTTGTGTTCCAACAGTTCATCCGCGTGTTGCTCCACCTCATGGATGAGCCGCTGGTGCTGCCTGTCCTCCAGCCTGCCTCTGGTGTCCTGCATGTTGCCTCCATCCATCACCTTTGTGTCGTTCTGCCTAAATGACTGCTGCCAAAAACCAAAAAAACTTCATGTGATGCACAGACCTGCTCACATCAGGACCACAGACCTGAACTGACACCTGCCTGAACTAACAGCTGGCCTAAAATGCTCCCAACATTCATTGTTGAGCAATGGCTAAGCAGTTCCATCAGATGCAGGTTTGATCATGAGAAAAACATCTGTCTACCTACACTTCAGTCAAAGTAAGGCAATTTTGTTTCATTTTTCTGCTGCTTCTAGCTTTTTCTGAGTTCATGGACTTCTTTCTCATGCACATGGACACTCATCAACGCACTGGTTTCAAAAACATGATGGTTGCAACATGCTTCTGATAGATGTGATGCTGCTGATGGATTTATGGATTCATGTGTGATTGTTGACATCATTTTGCTGATGTCAGTTCCTGCTGATTTGCTGCTCTGATGTTAAAAGCTGCACTTTGAGAAGTGTTCATGTGTGATTGTTGACATCATTTTGCTGATGTCAGTTCCTGCTGATTTGCTGCTGTTTGATGTTAAAAGCTGCACTTTGAGAAGTGTTCATGTGTGATTGTTGACATCATTTTGCTGATGTCAGTTCCTGCTGATTTGCTGCTCTGATGTTAAAAGCTGCACTTTGAGAAGTGTTCTTGTGTGATTGTTGACATCATTTTGCTGATGGGAGTCCCTGATTTGCTGCTGTTGTGATGTTAAAAGCTGCACTTTGAGAAGTGTTCATGTGTGATTGTTGACATCATTTTGCTGATGTGATTTCCTGCTGATTTCCTGCAGTTCTGATGTGAAGTTACTGATGTACAGTTACTGTGTGTGTTTATGGATGAATGTGTGGTGTAATGGTTTAGATAAGTGTTTGTAAATAAAGTTCTGTGCATGTTTATGGCCCAGTATGTCAGTCTCATGCTGTTAAATGTGTGCGCGGCGCACCGTTAGCGGTATTTCCGCGACCTACGAACGGAATAACGACCTACGAACGGGACGATATTTTCACCCCCTAGCTACGACAGGATCGAGCTGCGAACGGTTCTTAACTCCCGAACTCGTTCGTAGGTCGGGGGTTCCCTGTATATATATACATATATATACATATATATACATATATATACATATACATATATATATACATATACAGTATATATATATATATATATATATATATATATATATATATAAAGTAATCTAATCAAGATTTGAAGTCTGCATGTTATTAGACAAGCTCAAGTCATTAAAAATAAGGTAATTTTCAACTTGGAGCTTTGTAAATCAGTTAAGAAACATACTTTAAAAATCAAGTATTCACAATTTTTTATACTTATAGCATACAGAAGGTTGATTGATTCTGAAAGAAATGTATATTAATAATTTATGTAAAATTAAGGAGCCCAAAACAAAGTACCTTCAACGTATTTACAATCCGGGGGCTTTAAAAATGTCCAAATCGTCTACCCAGCTGTTCATAGATTGGACCAGCTCTCACAGTGACTTGTAATTCTTAAAATTATTTGTGGTGTAAGCACTGACACAGACCAGGTTACTGGGAATGTCAGTGGAGGCAAGTATTACTCCGGGTCTCTGCTCCATTTATTTATTTATTTATTTCAAACGGGCGACATTTCTAATTTTACCAATTTTTTCCATGTAGTTTTTTTTTGTCATCTGGGAGAAGTTTATTACGATATACTGTCCACTTTATTTTTAGCTGCTTTTCAGCATCGTGACGGAAGATACAGCGCGAAAACGATGGAAAAATCACCTGAGTTTCTTTTATCTTTTCTGAGGTCAGTAAAGATGGTGGTCGAGAAAGGAACGCCCCGACACGCCCCCGACACGCCCCCACACAGTCACGTGCGCTCCAAAGCTCTATATTAGCACATGTTTCACAGTTGTCTTTGCATAGGTTTAAACCAAAACACATTTTTTTCTGAAGCTGTTTTTCATTTTCTCTCTGTGTATGAATATGTGAGAGCAGTGTCCTTTAATTTCAAGCCACACAGGCTCTAAAGCCAGTTTTAATGTCATTATGCTTCCAGTGTCAGGTTTGTGTGCTTGGGCTTGATTAGAATTTTCTTTCCAAGAAATCAAACCTGCTTTTGTGTAGATGAGAAATGCTGCACAGCTCTGAGAAACATTTACCAGGATTAGACTTGGAATAGAAATGTCTATAGGTTATTGCTGAGGATTATTATTTTTTTTTTTGTTTAGTAACTGTCCAGATGTAGGAGGGGTGCAGATGGATGACCACAAAATAAAAACAAACAGCTTTATGTTTTGATTTGTCATTTTAGTTCCAAGGTAATTATTGCTGCATCTGTGGGATGTGAGCTTCTCAGTTGATTACCTGACCCTTGCTGTGTCTCTTGTGACCAGCCCTCCGTCTCTTTCGCCTCCCTATCCTCTCCATCCACACCCCCGCAACCCCCACCCCTGCTGTTTGTTCTCGCCATGACTTCTTACGAGGTCTTCAGCTAATTAAAGGTACACAAAATGGTTTCCATAGAAAACGAGGGAGCACATCATGCTCTTCCATATTCTGTGAGCTCAATAGGGGTTTCTGCATGTCATATTTTACTGACAGATGAAATATTTGAGACAAAAGAGGTCTTGTCTTAGACTTTTCTAACCCAGCTTTTTTTGTTTTGTTTATAGGTTAAAAAAATACTTTAAAATATCATTAAAGCCAAATATTTTGACTTGAAACTGTTGCAGTAGAATATCTAAACCTTCGGTGCACTATGCTGTGTAAATTAAGTGCTGTTTAAAAACTATTCAGTTTTCTCTGGCGTTTAGTTGCAGATCATGTTTTAACTTTTTGAGGAGTCTAATTTGTGTCATTTAATATGTATACTTTTGTATATTGTGTTTTAATGTATCTATTTTTTTAATTTCTTAAACATTTTGATTATTTTAACGGCTTTGGTCAAAATCTGGTTGTTTTAAATGTGCTTTAATTAAAAAGCTTGTTTGATTTGAGTAAACGCTTGAGTTTTCCAAATCACTCTAAACCTGACAGTTGTTTGAATATGGTGAAAACCATTTTTTTTTTCTGTGGATGGCTCTGATTATAATCTGTTAAAAACCCAATTAGATTACAAGTTTTTAATGTTTTATGCACCGCAAAAATGTGCTCCGTGAATACCTTTTGAAGCTTTTGGAAAAGACACAAAAACTTCTTTAGTCCTGGAAGTGTTTAATCTTTAAAATTGTTTAAAAGGTTTGTGAGGAAAGCAGATAAGAGAATAGGCTACATGAAAGATGATGCACTACAGCTGACTGCATTGTAACAGCCATTTATAAGAAAATAAAGAAAAACCATGGGCAGCAGCCGAGGATGGCGGCAAACACAAAGTCCTGAAATGATGACAGAATGTTTATTCAGCTGGGCTCCTCTGAAAAGTCCGGGAATTCCTCAGCAGAAGGGTTGGAATGGGTGAGAGCATCAAGTTTACAAAAGTTCAGCAGGCGTGTTGAGATAAGACGGCCTGTCAAGGCCAGTCAGTGAGCCAAATTTCAGATAAACACGATTGTTCTGGGAACAGGCAGAACTTTAATGAAAAGGACCAGATCAATGGGACGTGCCTGAGAAAATCCCCTAGATCCAATCCATTCAGCCAAAAGTCTGGGTTCTCGAGACATGAACCAAGCCATCATGTAAGGCAGGCAGCCTGACCAGGTCCAGATTAGCCGCCGACGTCTTCCTTCTGTGTTGATAGACCAGGAACCAGCCAAATCCAAAAAGCAGGAACCAGTTATCATAAATTCAATTAAATATGCGTCCTTAAGATCCACAGATGACAGCAGAGATAGACACATCATCAAGTCTTCCAAGTCGATGAGATATCCAGCTGAGTGCATGCCAACAGGGCAAATCGGCTCGCCTACAGCCTGTCTTCTTTTTGAAGAAATATTATCAGTTGTTAAAAAAATAATAATAATAATAATAAAAAAATTGTAGAAACGTTTCTACAAATTTTTTTTTTTGCTTTGTTTTGTTTTGTTTTTTTGAATGTCCAGAGGACCAGACTTAGTTTTTTTTTTTTTCTACCTGGATTATTGAGCATGCATCAGGGTATTATCAGTTGTGTTGAGGGACCAACTGACCAAATTGAAGCCCATAGTTATGATTCAGAAGATTTTGTAGAAGAGAGGCTCTCAGTTAGTATCACAGACAAGACAAAGCAAAGCAAGCAGAGACCGAGAGGAGACATCCGCCCTTGAGAAGAGCAAGTGTTTAATGCAGGTCAAAATAAACCAGTGAAAATCCAGTATGAATGAAGAGTGTCACAAGGACCAGAACACTAGCTTAAAAGCTAAAAGAAGCCAAGTTTAAGCTAAAAGGAGCTAATTTTTTTAAAACTGAAACAGCATTCACTCAGTCTGGTGAAATTAATTTATATGCACATTAATTGTCTTGCACATTCATTTAGTTGTTGGTCCAGATATCAGAGAGCCCAACAGGTACTAAAACTACAATGCCTTAATGCTGTTGAATGTAATGTGGGGCTTCCCTGATATTAGCTACAGTATGTCTAGGCCATTTAAGTATGACTCTGCTCAAGAGGAACTTCTGATTAAATATTGCTCCATAATTGCTCTTTTATTCAATCAGACTAAAAGCAACTTCCTTTGTAGTTTTGTTGCTTCACCGAGGTTTTGAGCTGCAGCGTTTTGAGTTAATGTCTTTTATCGTCTAATTGGCAAAGCTACTGTGCAAGACCGACAGCCAAAGGCCGCACATGATTAAATCTTGTGTTGGACATTTCATTTGTATTCGAGAACTAGAAAACTTCCTTCCAAAATTTTACCACGGGTGTTGTGCAAGCACACTGTGTGCCCACACTTGGGAGTAATTGATCCCTATTGATTTTTTACCAAGGCCACTTAATGTGAGAGCCAGTTTTCTTGACAGATTTGATGTCATACTTGTTATTATTAGCCTGAGGTATGTTGGGTGGGATTTGGATGGAGGCCCCTTGGAGCTTTGTGTAAGCTGTGCTCAAAATGATTTGCTGTGCAGGTCAGTAAGAGAACTAAATCTGTCACTCAGCCCACCACTTACTCTCCATTTTTCTTGTTGAACGATTATCTACGCTTTCACATGCCGAACTTGGCACTTTTGTGAAATGTCTCTGTGTGTTAGTGTAATTGTACACTTGTATGTATTTGTGAGTGTGAGCAGCGGTTTGCTTGGAGTGGTGCCATTCAGTAATGGTGATGAACCTGCACTCTGCCTGACAGAATAGATAATCCTGACAGACAATCAGCTGTCAGCAGGCTGTCAGGAATAAAAAATAAAAAAAGTAGCTAAGTGGGTTCACAACATTTTACAGCAAATGTGCTGAAAATGTTGAATAGCTACATTTTGAAACCTTCAAGATCTTTAAAATAACAGTTCATCTTCAAAAATTAGGAGAAACCTTGACCCAAAAAGCCTTTTCATTGTTTTTTTTTACTTCAAAAGTATTTTTTTTTCTGTGACCTTTAGGGATTTTTTGGGTCAAAGGTCATGGATGTTTTTTATGACTGAGAATCTTAACACTGCCCATGAATCACATGCTTGGGTTAGCAGAGATAGCCGGATGAGAAGCTGTGAGGCTGCAGCCAAGGACACCTCCAGGTTCTGTGAACTCAGCTGAACTGATAAGGGAATAAAAGCAGGCTCGGAAGGCAGCTTGTAGCAGATCCTCGTGACTGGTCTTCATGTGTGTATTTTTAACCTGTCCTGAAAATGTGACCTTGCAAATAAAGGTCCTCTCTGCCACTGAGTGTTGTTCTTTATGAGTTCATAAGATAAAGCGAGAATATTTTTTTCTCCAACATTTTTTACCATACCATACCATACCATTTTATTTATAAAGCACTTTAAACAGGAACAAGTCCACACAAAGTGCTGGACAAACAAACACGTAACAGGC
>JBBPBX010010682.1:20957-51897 GCA_038048925.1 Garcialebias charrua
ATATTCATTCAACCTTTATTTAGTCAGGTAAATCTTATTGAACCTCATGGGCTCATTTACGAAAGCGACCTGCTAAAACTAAAGAACGATGAACAGCAATGGTAGAATTTCCTTAAACAATAAACAATAGAAAACAAAAAAGAGAAAAAACAAAAGAAAGAAATACTTTTTTTTTTTAAACAAAGTATCAAAAAACGAGCAAAACATAAGGTAGACGTATAAAATCAAAGACAGGAACAAATCTGCATTGGTTTTTGCCAGGATTCCAACAGATTCTGAAAACCATTTAGAGAAGTCAAGGTCGAGAGCTTCAGATCTTTTTGTAAGATATTCCAGGAAGCAGGAGCGGAGTAGGAGAAGGCCCTTTTTCCAAGTTCAGTCCTCACTGACGGAACACTGCAGGTAATCATGTCCTGAGAGCGCACGCTGTAGCTGCACTCACGCAGAGACATGTAGGAGCAGATGTATGAAGGCAACAGACCGAGAAGTGATTTAAAGATGAAAATGTACCAACATGCAGGAAATCACATCTATTTTATTCAAAATTATCCGGAGAGGACCCCCAGACTCCGCCTCCCACCGCCGGTCCGCCAGCTATTTGCGTTCCGGCATCGATTGGTTTACAAATCCAGCCCTGTTACTTGGTCTGACTACTGCTGTTATGATTCTGTTCAGTTTTCTGTAATAATTTGAAGAAGTGGCTATACATTTATGTTGATAATTTGAATAGGTAAAGTTTTAAAGTGTTTTTGTCACTGTTAATTTTCTCAAAACTGTAATTTTTAGAAGTTGAAACAAAAAAAAGGTGAATTTTGTCTTGAATGAAAAAATCCCATGTTTAAAAGTATAAAAATTGTATTAAAACTATTAAAGAACAGGTCTTAAGCATTTATGTTACACAAATATTTCCATTGCATTATAGAGACAAATTGAAATGTATTTAATAAACATGAAGGTTATGAGGGGTCCCTGAAACTTTTTCTCCCAGTTGTCCCTGAACCCAAAAAGTTTGAGAAGCCCTGCTTTAGATCAAATAACACGTGACCTAAACTTGAAATGATATTACCTTTGTGACCACCGAACACCACATTAAAATTCTGCATAATTACTAATGGTCTGTCCGTTCTGTGTATATCTATGCAATATTTTAATCAGAGCGGAGCTATATTTTAAAGATTAAATGAATCCGTCATGACCCTGAAAACTTTCAATGGATCAGAATTCAAAATGAGGACGTTGACTCAACTAAAACACCGGAGCTTTACAGCTTATTCGGCACACAACTGCCCGGGAATGTTAAACAGCCTGCTGATGGACAGATCCAATTTACATAATCCAGTCTGCTTCTATTTCATTCATGGTACTGAAATGGTCACAAAGAAGCGTTCCATCAACACTTTTTCATTTCAGGGGTGATAACAATCGTTACGAAGCCGTCACAGTTCTGACAGGTGCAGCGGCGTCACCTGTTTTAGCGCTAAATGTGGTTAAAAATTCGGCTGACTGTGACCTCAACTCGGGGCCATGAAAATGTTCCACTCCAAACCAATCAGTGTGACAAATGTCACTCACCCTCTTCTCCTGTTGACAGACAGCCTGCTGACCTCTGGTGGAGGGAGGGGCAGGTTAATAGTTTAGTTGATATTTTAGAGCGCAGACCTTTACAGCTGTGTAAACCAAGTCCTTGAAAGTGAGACCACCTTTTTAACCACCACTATTCTCACTGTCCAAATAAGATTCTGTGAACTCTCAGTATCCCTCGTAACCCCCACCGTCGACAACAATCAAATCCACACTACTGTACGCGTTTTCCCCTCTGGGTTTATCAGGTTGTCAGTTCTTTTTACATTTTCGATAACTACAAAAGTTTACATTTATTCTTGCGATGCCTCTAAAAGAAGACACCGTTTAAAACAACACGTAGTCAGAATTATTAGTGTTGCCTGCTGTTGAAAGGTGAAAGCAAGCAATTGTGTATTTTTCCACGTCTGTGTGTCTGTTGACAAAATATCTCATTGATTAATTAATTAATTTATTTATTAATTTATTTGTTTTATAATAATGAAATACATAACAATTGACATATATATGTAATTAGAAAAAACCAAAATATAAAATATAAAATGAAAGGTACAGATGAAGAAAAAATCTTGTTAAATCTGCTCCTTATTTATCTAATAAACAATTCAAACAAACATTTCCTGTAAATAAAACAAAGTAAATAACTCATTCCAGCTTCCAATTCTCATACATTTCTCATTAAAATACATTCATATATATTTCTTTAACAATTCGATCTTAAATACAAAGATTTACTTGGTTCCTTAACATTTGTCTCCAAGTCATTCCATAATCCAACTCCCTGAATTAAGGTAGATCTTCCCTTCAAACTAGTTCTATACTGTGGTTTCACAAATACATATTTCCCCTTACGATTGTAACAGCTTGATCTTTTTACAAAATACATTTGGATATTAGAAGGTAGTGTATTTTTTTTGAGCTCTATACATAAGCGATGAAATGTTGTAATCCACCAAATCATGGAACTTCAGCAATTGCATTTGATAAAATAATATACTTGGATGATAGTAATGCTTTCTTGTGATGATTCTTACTACTCTTTTCTGCAAAATAAAAATAGGCTTTGTAATTGATTTACATGCTTTTCCCCAAACTTTAACACAATAAATCAAATGTGGCACAATAATTGTATTATACAACAAATACAGTGCTTTGTCGTTCAATAGATCCCTGACTCTGTAAAAATATTGCAATAGATTTAGATATTTTCATTTTCACGTAATTTTTATGTTGTTTCCATGACAATTTATCATCGACGATGACACCCAAGAAATCTCATAAACCACTGGATGAAAATTTAGTGAAGCTTTCTGAAAAAAGAAATTGATTATACATCTATAACTGTCCTTACCCAAGTGGAGGAGTTTAAGTATCTCGGGATCTTGTTCACGAATGAGGGAAAACTGGAGCGTGAGATCGATAGGCGGATAGGTGCAGCGTCCGCAGTGAAGCGGGCGCTGTACCGGTCTGTCGTGGTGAAGAGAGAGCTGAGTCAAAAGGCAAAGCTCTCAATTTACCGATCGATCTACGTTCCCACCCTCATCTATGGTCATGAGCTTTGGGTTATGACCGAAAGAACAAGATCTCGGATACAAGCGGCTGAAATGAGTTTTCTCCGCAGGGTGTCTGGACTCTCCCTTAGAGATAGGGTGAGAAGCTCAGTCATCCGGGAGGGACTCGGAGTAGAGCCGCTGCTTCTCCACATCGAGAGGAGCCAGTTGAGGTGGCTCGGGCATCTGGTTAGGATGCCTCCTGGACGCCTCCCTGGTGAGGTGTTCCGGGCATGTCCCACCGGGAGGAGACCCAGAGGAAGACCCAGGATACGCTGGAGGGACTATGTTTCTCGGCTGGCCTGGGAACGCCTTGGGATTCCCCCAGAGGAGCTGCTCCAAGTGGCTGGGGAGAGGGAAGTCTGGGCCTCCCTACTTAGGCTGCTACCCCCGCGACCCGACCCCGGATAAGCGGAAGAAAATGGATGGATGGATGGATGGATCTATAACTGTTTACATTTTTCAATCAAACCGCTTCGAGACGTCTGCCACAGCTAATTGAATTTAAAAAGCACAAGAATAGCTACAACTCGCTCAACTTGACAGATATCGACATAAAACTTGGTGTGGTAGTAGCTGAGACATATCCTCAACCAGTATTTTGAGGACGACTAGACTGTAAAAACAATTTTTTATCACTAACCATTTGGAGTTGACTCTTTCTGTTTGTTAGCAAAATATCTCGTGACCTACTGAATGGATTGTATTGAAACTTTCATGAACTAATCACTGGATATACAACTATACAGGTAGTCCCCGACTTACGAGCGCTCTAACTTACGAGGATCCGGACGTACGAGCTGGCCAATTTTTGGAAAAAACGCAAAAAATACTGAGTTTTTCTGTGTTTTTTCACCACAGTTCGTTAGCTAAACATGTGGACACACGTTTCCGATCATTTTTATGCACTCATAAGCAGTTTTTCGATGAAAAACGAGTGTTTGTAGTCGCGCTAGCAAAACCGTTCCAACTTACGAGCGAAATTCCGGACTTACGAGACACGTGGCGGCCGTTCCAAGTTACGAATTTTCGCTTTACGAGCGCCTCGGAGGAACGGAACTCGCTCGTAAGTCGGGGACTACCTGTATCTGATTAACTTTTGAAGCTAACCCAATTCAAAATGTCCATGATAGTTACTTGACATCGGACGCGGGTCACCGGGGCCCCACTCTGGAGCCAGGCCCGGAGGTGGGGCACGCTGGCGAGCGCCTGGTGGCCGGGCTTTTACCCATGGAGCCCGGCCGGGCACAGCCCGAAGAGGAGACGTGGGTCCCCCTTCCCATGGGCTCACCACCTGTGGGAGGGGCCAAAGGGGTCGGGTGCAATGTGAGATGGGTGGTGGCCGAGGGCGGGGACCCTGGCGGTCTGATCCTCGGCTACAGAAGCTGGCCATTGGGACATGGAATGTCACCTCTCTGGTGGGGAAGGAGCCTGAGCTAGTGTGTGAGGTTGAGAGTTCCGACTAGAAATAGTCGGACTCACCTCAACGCATGGCTCTGGCTCTGGAACCAGTTTCCTTGAGAGGGGTTGGACACTCTTCCACTCTGGAGTTGCCCCTGGTGAGAGGCGCCGAGCAGGAGTGGGCATACTGGTTGCCCCCCATCTTGGTGCCTGTACGTTGGGGTTCACCCCGGTGAACGAGAGGGTAGCCTCCCTTCGCCTACGTGTGGGGGGACGGGCTCTGACTGTTGTTTGTGCCTATGCACCAAACGGCAGCTCAGACTACCCACCCTTTTTGGAGTCCTTGGAGGGGGTATTGGAGAGTGCGCCTCCTGGGGACTCCCTTGTTCTACTGGGGGACTTCAACGCTCACGTGGGCAATGACAGTGAGACCTGGAGGGGTGTGGTTGGGAGGAACGGCCCCCCTGATCTGAACCAGAGTGGTGTTCTGTTATTGGACTTCTGTGCTCGTCATGGATTGTCCATAACGAACACCATGTTTAAGCATAAGGGTGTCCATATGTGCTCTTGGCACCAGGACACCCTAGGTCGCAGTTCGATGATCGACTTTGTTGTCGTCTCATCTGATCTGCGGCCGCATGTCTTGGACACTCGGGTGAAGAGAGGGGCGGAGCTGTCAACTGACCACTACCTGGTGGTGAGTTGGCTCCGATGGTGGGGGAGGATGCCGGTCAGACCTGGCAGACCCAAACGTATTGTGAGGGTCTGCTGGGAACGTCTGGCAGAGTCTCCCGTAAGACGGAGCTTTAACTCCCACCTCCGGGAGAGCTTTGAACACGTTCCGAGGGAGGCGGGGGACATGGAGTCCGAGTGGGCCGTGTTCCGCGCCTCTATTGTCGAGGCAGCTTATCGGAGCTGTGGCCGCAAGGTTGTTGGTGCCTGTCGTGGTGGCAACCCTCGAACCCGGTGGTGGACACCGGCAGTGAGGGATGCTGTCAGGCTGAAGAAGGAGTCCTATTGGGCCTTTTTGGCTTGTGGGACCCCGGAAGCAGCTGATAGGTACCGGCAGTCCAAGCGGCATGCGGCTCGGGTGGTTGCTGAGGCAAAAACTCGGGCGTGGGAGGAGTTCGGAGAGGCCATGGAGAATGACTTCCGTACGGCTTCGAGGCGATTCTGGTCCACCATCCGGCGTCTCAGGGGGGGAAAGAGGTACGCGACCAACACCATTTATGGTGGGGGTGGCGTGCTGCTGACCTCAACTCGGGATGTTGTGAGTCGGTGGGCGGAATACTTCGAAGACCTCCTCAATCCTACTGGCACGTCTTCCACTGAGGAAGCGGAGCCTGGGGACTTTGGGTCGGGTTCTCCGATCTCTGGTGCTGAGGTCGCCGAGGTGGTTAAAAAGCTCCGCGGTGGCAAGGCTCCGGGGGTGGATGAGATTCGCCCGGAGTTCCTTAGGGCTCTGGATGTTGTAGGGTTGTGTTGGCTTACGCGACTCTGCAATATCGCGTGGACATCGGGGGCAGTTCCCTTGGATTGGCAGACTGGGGTGGTGGTTCCCCTATTCAAAAAGGGGGACCGTAGGGTGTGTTCCAACTATAGGGGGATCACACTCTTAAGCCTCCCTGGTAAGGTCTATTCAGGGGTTCTGGAGAGGAGGGTCCGTCGGATAGTCGAACCTCGGATTCAGGAGGAGCAATGTGGTTTTCGTGCTGGTCGTGGAACACTGGACCAGCTCTACACCCTCAACAGGGTCCTGGAGGGTGCGTGGGAGTTTGCCCAACCAGTTTACATGTGCTTTGTGGACTTGGAGAAGGCATTCGACCGCGTCCCTCGGGGGGTTCTGTGGGGGGTACTCCGGGAGTATGGGGTACCAGGCCCTTTGATAAGGGCTGTTAGGTCCCTGTACGACCGGTGTCAGAGCTTGGTCCGCATTGCCGGCAGTAAGTCAGGCTCGTTTCCGGTGAGAGTTGGACTCCGCCAAGGTTGCCCTTTGTCACCGATTCTGTTCATAACTTTTATGGACAGAATTTCTAGGCGCAGCCAAGGTGTTGAGAGGATCCGTTTTGGTGACCTTAGAATCGCTTCTCTGTTTTTTGCAGATGATGTGGTCCTACTGGCTTCATCAGTTCGTGATTTACAACTTTCACTGGAGCGGTTTGCAGCCGAGTGTGATGCGGCCGGGATGAGGATCAGTTCCTCCAAATCCGAGGCCATGGTCTTGAGCCGGAAAAGGGTAGCATGCCCTCTCCGGGTCGGGGAGGAGGTCCTGCCCCAAGTGGAGGAGTTTAAGTATCTCGGGATCTTGTTCACGAATGAGGGAAAACTGGAGCGTGAGATCGATAGGCGGATAGGTGCAGCGTCCGCAGTGAAGCGGGCGCTGTACCGGTCTGTCGTGGTAACCAACAGTACAAAATGACTAACTCTTTCTAATTTTCTAACTAATACAATACACATTACGCTATTTCACATGTATTTTTTAACACATTTGTTTTGATCATTTTCTTAAATGTAAACATTGACTTGGCATTTTTAACTACATTCTCCAAGCCATTCCATAATCTAATTCCCTGGATTGAGGTAGAACGTCCCTTCAAACTAGTTCTGAATTGTGGTTTTACAAACATCTCTGTCCCCTTAAGATTATAACAACTTTGTCTTTTAACAAAATGCATTTGGATATTTAAAGGTAATGCATTATTTTGAGCCCTATACATAACTGATAAAATATTATAGTCTACCAAATCATGGAACTTCAATAACTTCAGTTGATAAAATAATGTACTTGATGGATGACGGTAATGTTTTCTAGTGATAATTCTTACAGCTCTTTTCTGTAATACAAAAATAGGCTTTGTGATTGTTTTACACGCATTCCCCCAAACATCAATACAATAGATTAAGTGTGGAACAATGATTGTGTTATGTGGTAGTAGCTGAGAGTGATTCACAGCACATGTTTTGAGTGTGACACAGTACATGAGATTCCTAATACTGTATTCCCAAGTTTAGAATGAAATAGCTACATATATGTTGTTTCTCAATGTAAAACTATTGGAGTCCAGGCATGAAAGGCAGCACGTGATATGCATTCCTTCAAGAAATGCACAACTTTTATTCCACAAGCCATTAGTTTTAAAATAAAACCCACATTTTTAGATCAAAGAATCTATTTGTGAATACATTTAATTGATTCCTTAAATGTGTCAGCCTCTTCGGCGTGTCTGCGGAGTCAGTTTAAAAATACTTTTTAGCCTCTTTCAAAGCTTTCTGCGCTTCCTTCCCTACACCCGGTCCCTTCAGATTTTGGCAGGACTTTGATAATCTCAATAATCAGAAGAGCTGAGCCTGTGAGGCAGCCTTGAAATTGGGCTATACCAATTCAGGCAGCAAATCATTTTAACAGGGCTGTGAAGGAAGAGGAGGACTCTGCAGTGAAGTCGGCTTGCGCTGCAGACCAGGCATCTCTGTGTGATGTGACACATCTTGTAACAGGCATTCAAACTGGGACTGAACTCTGTTATGAAGTCCAGATGATACAATTCAGTCAAAAAGCAAAGTTTAATTTTAACTTGGCTCAAACTCGTACCACAGTGATGTCTGTCAAACCCACTAAAATATATAAAGATATTGGAAAGACTGAATGATGCTAAGTCATGGCGATCTATCCCTGCTTCTCTCTGTCTCTCTCTCTTCCACACACAGAAGTGACAGACTGCAAAAGACAGATGCATTCATCAGCACAGCAAACGTGCAGCGACTCCTTAAACATCCTGTAAACCTGACAATGTCCTGACCTCAGAAACATTATGCAGCATAGCCAAACGGGGCAGATTACTGTCTGCTCATAATTAAAGTAGCTCCTTTGGGATTGTCCATTCATGTGGGTGAGATTCCATGACTGCACGGATCTCTTAACACAGACACATCTAATTTCAGTAATGACCAAGGCAGTCCACCAGGAGCTGCGCAAATTAGCACAGAGTCACAAAACAAGCCGGCGTGGCGATAATCAGAAACCTGTAATTTACCGTACTGTCAACAACACACACAGCTTGATCTCATTCTTGAGACTTGGGCCATATGAGCATGAAGCTGTTAAATCTACTTTGGAATATCAACTATTAAAAACTCACGAATGTCAGTTTAACCACACAGAAATTTTTTTTTTATGGTTCAGAAAAAGACAAGTATGTAAGAAAGACTTTAAAACTTAATATGAAGCCAAACAACAACAATAAATGAAAAGTTTAGCATTCATCTTAGGATGAAGCCGTGTGAAAGTTTGTTTAGACAAGTTTTTACTTAAAGGATTTGTATTAAATACTGGTGCAGTTTACAGTCAGTTACATGACACATGACTCTCCAGAGTGCATCAGTCATGTAAACTTCCACAAGAACAAAACCTTGATTCATAAATGGGGAGTTTAAGGTGGTGTCTCACTGGGTGGTGACTGTTAGAAAGTAGTTGGTGATTCAAAGTTGTGGGACAATTATATGAAAATAATCCAATTTTTTTACAGTCTCGCTGCGACCAAGAGGTCAGGAATCCATGTGTCCACGTTGTGAACAGCCATTTTTCCAAAACCATGACTTTTTTGTGTACTTGGTTTGCAAAACTGCATAATAATCTGTGCATATTATTTTGTTGTCCACTTCTGCCCGTGTTGTACCCACCTGAGCTTAAGTTGTACCTACTACTTCTTGGCAAAGAAACCATCCAGATGACCTCATTGAACTTTGTTGGATTTGTACCTGGATTATTGAGCATGAACTTTGGTGTTTTGAACCATTTTGGCATGACTGACTCAGAAGAGTTGATGGGGGGAGAGAGCGGGCCCCAGAAACCATCTTATCTTTTTTATATATATATATATATGGGAAAGTGGTATCCTGATGCAATAGGTAGAAGCGGTCACAACGTGAGCTGTTGCGGGCCCCCGAACATTTTAAAGTTTTATTATTAACTTTTAAAGCACTACATGGTAAGGCTCCTAAATATTTATTGGACCTTTTGAAGCCTCTTTGTCCATCTAGAACTCTGAGGTCTTCCAATAAGCTACTGCTGACAGTTCCGAGAACTCATTTTAGAACTCGTGGCGATAGAGCATTTGAAGTGGTGGCTCCGAGGCTCTGGAACGCTCTCCCTATAACAATACGCTGCTCCGAGTCAACAGCTGCATTTAAAAACAGTCTTAAGACTCATCTCTTCAGACAGGCGTTTGGTTAACTTTGTACATTGTTTTTAGAGCTAGTTATGTTTTACCTTTTTGTATAGTATCTCTGTGATTTTTGTATAGTATCTCTATGATTTTATGATTTTATTTCTGTGATTTTATAATTTTATGATTTTATTTTTCCTCCTGTGAAGCACTTTGTGACTCTCATGTCTGGGAAATGTGCTATATAAATAAAAATTACTTACTTACTTACTTACTTACTTACTGCAGTTAGCTGTTGCTAGCTGTGGGTCTCAGGCCTCATCTTGGACCCCAGGCCCGCCTCCAGCTCACGTGGCTCCCGGCTCAGGCCCCCTCAGAAGTAGCAACTCACACTACCTCAATAAATCAAGGAAACGTGAATTCACTTTTACCAATTTTATTAAATCAAGGCAGGAAAAGATTACAGTTTTACAGTGCTGGCCTCTCCGATACAATTCAACGCGAGATCTAAATGAGAATGTGTTATTTATGAGACTCCAGTTTGTTTGTGGCTCCTCAAACTGAAGAAGTCCTTTGGATGAAGGGCAAGACGTCTCTGCAAAAAGAAAAAGAAACCGTCCAGATGACCTGACTGAACATTGTCACCTTGGCATCCGGAAACACATTTGTAATTTAATGGAGACTCTAATGACAACATTTGGTGGAGTGAGATAGGTTGGAGACACCCCTGACAACTCCACAACTGCATTGAGGGAAAATGTTTAAAACTTTTGAACATGTTCAAAACTCAAGCCAATGGTGCTGCACACCTTTTAGTCACTTGCAAGGAAGTTGAGAATCACTGAACACATTGTGAGACAATCGACTGCCTTATTAATGTTTACCAACAGGCTGCACATTTAAAGGCTAATTAAAAAAATATATCAAAAGATAAAGTGTTTTTTGACAGCATGACTTGTAATTTTAACCCTAACGGGAATTGTAACAACCCAAAATGCTTAAAAAAAGTTTTAATACAAATTATGATGATGCCATATTTGTGTATCAGCCTCAAGCCTCTATAGATATGCATGTTGTAGAAAGCTTGGCTTGGCCATATCTTGTTAGTTGACTATGCAATGTGCATGCATTAAAAATATTTTATACTTAATAACCAGGAGGTGTAACTTGAAAAACATGTTAGGAACTTCAATACATTCAAACCAGAAATATCTAAAAAAAGAGTTTGATGAGAACTGACAATGAGGAGGACAAACAAGCAAATGTAATGTCTCATTTGCAAAACTGTTCTCACCTCTAGGGACACTTTTAAACTCACACATCAGGAATTTTATTGTACAATCCTAAAGTCTTTCTGCTTAGGGATATTACACTGATTAATCCTTTTACCCAAGGTTGGCACAGATTGTTTGAAAATCTCTGCACTGAGTCAATAAAATGAGCTTAAAATAACGTACCCAAACAAATGCATTTTGGATACAGAAGTATGTACATGTTAAGCTAAAATTATGTAAGAGATTAGTTACCATACATTTCCTTTATCCAAGTTGCAGAGCTTATAATACTAATAACATCGGACATTTTTTATATTCATGTTTAGAGTCTAAGTTAGTTCCAGCTTTGATTTTGATGCAACAATTTTTTTTAAAGTTGAAATCCTGAAAAAGTTGAGCAAAGTAATAAAACTCAAAACTAAAGCAAATATGGCAAACATCATAAATAATTATGTCAACTGGTATGGTGTCAGTAATATTCAATATAACAGAGTGGCAGAGCCTGTCAGGAGGAAAAATGAGGAAGTGTTCAGCCCTTTGAGCCTTTAGGCAGTGCTGTATTAAAAACTGAGACAATTGAGTTCTTTGACAATTTAGTACGGGGTAAAAGTCGACCATGCAAAAATAAAATAAAATAAAGCATACACACAAAAAAATAAAAACAAGAGACACCACAAGGTTGGAAGAAAAGGGATTGCTCTAACTGCTGAGCTGCTGAAATCCTCAAGGATTTCAAGCACTTACAGAGTTATAAGACAAAGTGACGTGGAGCTGTTTCTGTATCAACCTCTTAACATTTAACAGGCATTGGATTCAAAACAAGTACAAATACTTTTAAATATAAAATTAAATCCAACTGATTGTTAAAAAAAAGGCAATTTTTGGTGTGCAAATAAAATGATCTTACTCTGTTTGTAAATTAGGAACTCAAATCCTCTAGTCTTCCATACTGCATGTACTGCAAAAAAGTTGTTTTATCTTTTCTTTTTTTTTGGCTTTTTGTGAGAGACCTACCATGTATGTGTATGTATAGGTTCTATCTGATCCCCTGCCTCCCTGATAAGAAAATGGAGAATGGAAGATTTTTTAAACAAAACTGGAGCCACGAGCACAGAAACAATTTAATATTACAAAACAAGAGATAAAGGAAAAGATGTCTGACATGGATAGGATGATAGGGCCATTAAAGGCAGGGAAAATAATAGAATTGGAGATCATGGCTGGGATTTCAGTGAAACATGACAATGGAATAATGAATGAGTCCTCCAGCAAAGGGATCTGATTGTGCATGGTAGTATGACACTTTCTATGGATTATACATGTATGTACTGTGCAGTGAGCATGTGTAATACTGTATGTGACCCAAAATTAGCAATATCCATCCATCCATCCATCCATTTTCTTCCGCTTATCCGGGGTCGGGTCACGGGGGTAGCAGCCTAAGTAGGGAGGCCCAGACTTCCCTCTCCCCAGCCACTTGGAGCAGCTCCTCTGGGGGAATCCCAAGGCGTTCCCAGGCCAGCCGAGAAACATAGTCCCTCCAGCGTATCCTGGGTCTTCCTCTGGGTCTCCTCCCGGTGGGACATGCCCGGAACACCTCACCAGGGAGGCGTCCAGGAGGCATCCTAACCAGATGCCCGAGCCACCTCAACTGGCTCCTCTCGATGTGGAGAAGCAGCGGCTCTACTCCGAGTCCCTCCCGGATGACTGAGCTTCTCACCCTATCTCTAAGGGAGAGTCCAGCCACCCTGCGGAGAAAACTCATTTCAGCCGCTTGTATCCGAGATCTTGTTCTTTCGGTCATAACCCAAAGCTCATGACCATAGATGAGGGTGGGAACGTAGATCGATCGGTAAATTGAGAGCTTTGCCTTTTGACTCAGCTCTCTCTTCACCACGACAGACCGGTACAGCGCCCGCTTCACTGCGGACGCTGCACCTATCCGCCTATCGATCTCACGCTCCAGTTTTCCCTCATTCGTGAACAAGATCCCCGAGATACTTAAAGACCGTGTAAAGTGAATTTCAACATTTTCTTCAATAAACATTATAAATGTCGTAATTGTAATCTTGTAAATGAGTAAAAAGTCTCAAAATTGTAGCTCAATTAATTTTGGAGTTATAGATCAAACTGTGTATAAACACATTTCTCTTTCAGGATTTTTTAGGCGTGGTTTAAATGTGACCGCGTTTCGTCACGCGGTCACAAGCCCCACCCCCTGCAGCTCCAGCCGTTATAAATGCGTTCTTCGGTGGAGCCGTTCACTCGCTACCGACCGTCTCCCTCCAGTACTGGCGTGCTGCTGGAGCGACCACATGCCACCTGCACCTCCGCGCACCCCCCCCCCCCCGCGCGCGCGCGTGTGTGTGGCGATCAGACCCCGCATGCATGTGACCGGGTCGCGCGCGCGCGTGTGTGTGTGTGGCGATCAGACCCCGCATGCGATGTGACCGGGTCGCGCGCGCGCGCGTGTGTGTGTGTGGCGATCAGACCCCGCATGCGATGTGACCGGTTCGGACCGCGAGTCCGCGTGTGTGTGTGTGTGTGTGGCGATCAGACCCCGCATGCGATGTGACCGGTTCGGACCGCGAGTCCGCTCATCTTCTAAAATAGCGCTGATTATAACAGCGGAGTTATGTGTCCTCAACTTTAAAAACATAACCAGAGTTGTTAGTGCACTAAAAACAGCGTAACTCTTGGAAAAAGGAGCTGCTGGAAGCCAGAACTCAGATAAAAACAGAGCAGGTGATCTCTGCTTCCCCCGTATGCCTCCCCACACAGCTCAGCTCTGAAGGGGGCTGGACATGGCGCAGTACTGCGCTGAAATCACGCCCACGTGCGACACGCCCCCAGCGTTCTAGAGCAAGTCAAAATCATGTTTTTTCATGATTTTTGAGACTTAATTTTATAAGGAAATCAATGTTTTTAATCAGTCAGATTTATATGGGTGATTAATAACACATATTTATGCCGTGTGACAAAATAAAAACACAAATTTAATTTCACTTTACACGGTCTTTAAACTCCTCCACTTGGGTAAGGACCTCCTCCCCGACCCGGAGAGGGCACGCTACCCTTTTCCGGCTCAAGACCATGGCCTCGGATTTGGAGGAACTGATCCTCATCCCGGCCGCATCACATTCAGCTGCAAACCGCTCCAGCGAAAGCTGTAGATCACGAGCTGATGAAGCCAATAGGACCACATCATCTGCAAAAAACAGAGAAGCGATTCTAAGGCCACCAAAACGGATCCTCTCAACACCTTGGCTGCGCCTAGAAATTCTGTCCATAAAAGTTATAAACAGAATCGGTGACAAAGGGCAACCTTGGCGGAGTCCAACTCTCACCGGAAACGAGCCTGACTTACTGCCGGCAATGCGGACCAAGCTCTGACACCGGTCGTACAGGGACCTAACAGCCCATATCAATGGGCCTGGTACCCCATACTCCCGGAGTACCCGCCACAGAACCCCCCGAGGGACGCGGTCGAATGCCTTTTCCAAGTCTACAAAGCACATGTAAACTGGTTGGGCAAACTCCCACGCACCCTCCAGGACCCTGTTGAGGGTGTAGAGCTGGTCTAGTGTTCCACGACCAGGACGAAAACCACACTGCTCCTCCTGAATCCGAGGTTCGACTATCCGACGGACCCTCCTCTCCAGAACCCCTGAATAGACCTTACCAGGGAGGCTTAAGAGTGTGATCCCTCTATAGTTGGAACACACCCTACGGTCCCCCTTTTTGAATAGGGGAACCACCACCCCAGTCTGCCAATCCAAGGGAACTGCCCCCGATGTCCACGCGATATTGCAGAGTCGCGTAAGCCAACACAACCCCACAACATCCAGAGCCCTAAGGAACTCAGGACGAATCTCATCCACCCCCGGAGCCTTGCCACCGCGGAGCTTTTTAACCACCTCGGCGACCTCAGCACCAGAGATTGGAGAGCCCGACCCAAAGTCCCCAGGCTCCGCTTCCTCAGTGGAAGACGTGCCAGTAGGATTGAGGAGGTCTTCGAAGTATTCCGCCCACCGACTCACAACATCCCGAGTTGAGGTCAACAGCACGCCATCCCCACCATAAATGGTGTTGGTCGCGTACCGCTTTCCCCCCCTGAGACGCCGGATGGTGGACCAGAATCGCCTCGAAGCCGTACGGAAGTCATTCTCCATGGCCTCTCCGAACTCCTCCCACGCCCGAGTTTTTGCCTCAGCAACCACCCGAGCCGCATGCCGCTTGGACTGCCGGTACCTATCTGCTGCTTCCGGGGTCCCACAGGCCAAAAAGGCCCAATAGGACTCCTTCTTCAGCTTGACAGCATCCCTCACCGCCGGTGTCCACCACCGGGTTCGAGGGTTGCCACCACGACAGGCACCAACAACCTTGCGGCCACAACTCCGATAAGCTGCCTCGACAATAGAGGCGCGAAACATGGCCCACTCGGGCTCAATGTCCCCCGCCTCCCTCGGAACGTGTTCAAAGCTCTCCCGGAGGTGGGAGTTAAAGCTCCGTCTTACGGGAGACTCTGCCAGACGTTCCCAGCAGACCCTCACAATACGTTTGGGTCTGCCAGGTCTGACCGGCATCCTCCCCCACCATCGGAGCCAACTCACCACCAGGTAGTGGTCAGTTGACAGCTCCGCCCCTCTCTTCACCCGAGTGTCCAGGACATGCGGCCGCAGATCAGATGAGACGACAACAAAGTCGATCATCGAACTGCGACCTAGGGTGTCCTGGTGCCAAGAGCACATATGGACACCCTTATGCCTGAACATGGTGTTCGTTATGGACAATCCATGACGAGCACAGAAGTCCAACAACAGAACACCACTCGGGTTCAGATCAGGGGGGCCGTTCCTCCCAACCACACCCCTCCAGGTCTCACTGTCATTGCCCACGTGAGCGTTGAAGTCCCCCAGCAGAACAAGGGAGTCCCCAGGAGGCGCACCCTCCAATACCCCCTCCAAGGACTCCAAAAAGGGTGGGTAATCTGCGCTGCCGTTCGGCGCATAGGCACAAACAACAGTCAGAGCCCGTCCCCCCACACGTAGGCGAAGGGAGGCTACCCTCTCGTTCACCGGGGTGAACCCCAACGTACAGGCACCAAGATGGGGGGCAACAAGTATGCCCACTCCTGCTCGGCGCCTCTCACCAGGGGCAACTCCAGAGTGGAAGAGTGTCCAACCCCTCTCAAGGAAACTGGTTCCAGAGCCAGAGCCATGCGTTGAGGTGAGTCCGACTATTTCTAGCCGGAACCTCTCAACCTCACACACTAGCTCAGGCTCCTTCCCCACCAGAGAGGTGACATTCCATGTCCCAATGGCCAGCTTCTGTAGCCGAGGATCAGACCGCCAGGGTCCCCGCCCTCGGCCACCACCCATTCCACAATGCACCCGACCCCTTTGGCCCCTCCCACAGGTGGTGAGCCTATGGGAAGGGGGACCCACGTCTCCTCTTCGGGCTGTGCCCGGCCGAGCTCCATGGGTGAAAGCCCGGCCACCAGGCGCTCGCCAACGTGCCCCTCCTCCGGGCCTGGCTCCAGAGTGGGGCCCCGGTGACCCGCGTCCGGGCGAGGGAACATTGTTTCCATTTATATTATTCATCATAAGGGGTCTTGTGGGCTGCGCTTTGTCTCGTCCCTCACCTAGGACCTGTCTGCCTTGGGTGACCCTACTAGGGGCATAAAGCCCCTGACAGCATAGCTCCTAGGATCATTGGGACACTCAAACCCCTCCACCACGGTAAGGTGGCAGCCCAGGGAGTATGTGTGTCCAAAATCATTCTCATAGTTTTGGTATTAAAGATCCCAGCACTATCAATAACATTCAGTTTGATGGAAAACAACATTCAACAGTGTTTTTAGGTTAACATCTACATTTTTAAACTAGACTAATAAAGTTTTCAGAGTAATACATTTGAGAAACTCGGCCATAAAAAAGGTAAACTAAACAAAGCCTAATTTCTTTTTGTTAATAACCAGTATCATCTCATTATTTAAACCCAAATCCAGAGAATGAATTATTGAATTATGAGCAGGCTGGCTGGCATGAAAACAGAGAGATGCTGCTGTGTGGTGAACAAATGTAGGTTCTTCAAATGTAACACATGCTCCTTGTAAAATCCTATGGGCTTCCTGGAGGTCTGAGCTTTCTAGTCACTGCACTATGGTTCAGGTTGTTTGAAGTTTATGAAAGGCTAAAACATGAACTATCTTTCCTCACAGTTACTCATAAACCTGGCTTTAAATGCACAGTCATGCAAAGTTAACCTTTGTGAACATTATATGCAGATTTTTGAGACTTTCTGCATTCAACAGCATTTAGGAAATACAGAACAGCCCTCACTGCAATTTATTTGTCTTTTTTATATATATATTTATATATATATACATGCGCACGGTCACTACAGCACTGTGCAAAAGTCTTAAACTACTTTATTTATTTAATTTAGCCTCAGCTGACCAAGGTTTTCTTATAAATTTGTAATTTGATCTTTAGGAAAAGTTTTTAGAGGGTCTGTCTAAGTCTGGTTTTCATGTTGTGCTGATTAAATCACGTTCAGCACTCACATGATGAGTGACTGCAACAACATGACAGCTGTATACATGTTGAAGCCGCTGAGTGAGCTGACTGAAGCTCCACCAAGACCCAGGAGTAGACTCAACATCTGATGTTGGGGATATCGGGCAGGAGCGAAACTGAAAGTTATGCACCATAACTCATGTTCCCTGAAGGAAGGGAACGAGGTGCAACATATGACTATGGGAATTGCGCCCCTGCGCGGTTACCTGAAGTAATACAATCACGCCTTAAAGGCCGAGATACACTTGAGCGTTCTCACGATACACCTATACGCAACGTACGTACGTCAAGGGAAAAGCGCAGCCCCGCGTAGCCCCTCAGGGCACATACGCGCAAAGCTTTTTTTTTACGTCCGCGTGCGCGATGCGCGGTGTCTGACCATAAACTTCCCCGGCGCCGGACTGTTTTGTATGTTACACAAATGAAATAAATTCCCCTTCTTTATCGCTGATCGGGCCTTTTCTTTTGTTTTTTTGCCTAAAGTCAAGTAATCACTTCTTCCTCCGTTCACTCCATGAATGAAATGAATGAATTCAGGTCCTACCTGGGTGCGCGATGTTTTAAATATCCCTGGTGGGCTGTGTGCTGCAGGAAAAGCACTCCCTGTTATTATTTTTATTTCTGAGAGAACTTTTTATAACATATATAGTAGAAACACCGTATCAGAACACCGCCGCGGTCTTCAGCGAGCTACATGAGCTGACTGAAAGCTGTCAATCATTTCAGTAGGCGTGTCAGCAAGTGACCAATCAGCGAGCTCAGTTGAGTCCCCTCCGTGCGCAGCTGCTCATATTACAACAAGGAGAACGCGAGCGTTTGAAAGCTGATAGTTTCTGAAGTATAGCAGCAAAACACATGCGCACAAAATGCGCGCGTAGAGTGGCGTACCTGAGGACGCTCAGGTGTATTTCAGGCTTTACGGTAGGTGGGCGTCAGCGTCACCACAGAGGCCCCGCCCTCTTGGTATAAAGACACGTGCACCCATCTTACTTTCTCCAAGAGCACTTCACCGAGCTTTGGCATTGAAAAGGGCAAACATATGTTGCACCTCGTTCCCTTCCTTCAGGGAACATGAGTTATGGTGCATAACTTTCAGTTCCCTTATCAGTCAGGTTCACTCAGTGCAACATATGACTATGGGAACGTAATTCCTTCACACCCTTGAAATGCTCAGTAAAATGCATGCTTGTGAGAACTTCCGCCTTTATACTTTAGACGTCTTGGCTGATCTCTACTGTGTGTTAGAGAGTACAGCCTGAGTGATGTCACAAGCAGTGACATCCAAACAATAGTATTTTGCAAAAGTATTTGTGGAACTCCAGTTAGCCGCAGCACAAATGTCTGCCACTGGAACACCCCTAAACAGAGCCCATGAGGCTGCCAGGCCTCGAGTGAAATGGGCGTGTACCCCAGAGGGCATCTGTTGACCTTTGCTGCTGTAAGCCCTTTTTATGGCCTCAGTCACCCAGTGGGAGAGGCACTGCTTTGAAAGGGCTCTACCTGCAGCAGGATTGGCAAAACAAACAAACAGTTGGTTTGTTTTCCTCCAACTGACAGTTCTGTGGATGTAAACACTCAGGGCCCTGACAGGGCAGAGTGATCTCAACTTCCCCTGTTCCTCAGTGAGAACAGGGTGGGGAGGAAGCTCAGAGAGCTCAAAGTCCAGACTTCTGGGATTTAAAGTCGGTACTTTTGGTACGTATGCAGGGTTAGGATGCAGAGTGACCTTTGACCCATCAAGGGCAAATCTCGTACACATTGGGTGCACAGATAAAGCGTGGAGGTCACCCACACGTTTAGCTGAGCAGAGAGCCAGGAGCAAAGCAGTTTTATAAGATAATAAGTCTATCTTAGTGCTGCTGAAAGGCTCAAATGGAGGCTCACACAAGGCATCCAGGACTAACTGAAGGTCCCAGTCTGGGGCCAGAGTACTGCTGGGGGGCCTTTTCCTCAGTACGCCCTTCATGAAACGTATCGTGAGAGGATGGGCACCGGGTGTTTTGCCTCCCCAGCCTTCATGGCATGCCGAGATGGCTGACAAAAACACCTTAATAGTGGAAAATGAGCGGCCTTTTTCTAGCAGATCCTGTAAAAAAGTGAGGAGCTGGACTAAGTCGCAGGAATATGAGACAATATTCCTCTCCAGACACCAGGCCTCAAAGACACGCCATTTACGAGCGTAGAGAGTCAGAGTTGACCCAGCTCTTGCCCCCTGTATTGTGTTAATAACATTACTGGGGAGGCCCAAGGCCATCAGTCTGTTCCTTTCAGCGGCCAAGCTGTGAGTTGCCACAGTTCTGGACGTGGATGGAGAAGCTGCCCGTGGACTTGAGTCAGCAGGTCCCTGTGGGGTGGCAGCTGCCAAGGTGTCCCTGACAACAATGAAATTATTTCTAGAAACCACAGTTTCTGTGGCCACCTGGGAGCTATTAATATCAGGGAGAGGGCTCCCCTCCGTACACGTTCCAGCGTCACCTGAATTAAAGGGATGGGTGGGAACGCGTAATACAGCACCCCTTTTGGCCAGTCGTGGGCCCGGGCGTCCGTCCCCATCGTTGCGTCTGTTTCGTTCAGAGAGAAGTACAGAGCACAGTGCGAGCTTGTTTTGCACGCGAACAGATCGACGGATGCCCGTCCAAATCGTGACCAGACCTGGTCCATGATCCGTGGGTTCAGCCTCCATTCTGAGGCCAGTAGAGGTCCTCTTGAGAGGGCGTCTGCCCCGTGGTTTAGCTCTCCCGGGATGTGTGTCGCTCTCAGTGACAAAATCCTGGGACCACACCACGTGAGCAACCTGTGTGTCAGGTCGAGGAAGGCTTGGGACCTCGTCCCCCTCTCCCTGTTGATGGAGGACACTGTTGTCCTGCTGTCCGATTTTATGAGGACGTGCTGTTTTGCGATCAGCCCCTTTTTGTAAAAGAGCTTTGTTGACAGATAAACAGCTTTTAACTCCAATAAGTTGATGTGGAGCTTTGTATCCTGTTTTCCCCAGAGGTCTTGGGCGCTCTGGTTCCTGCAAACTGCTCCCCATCCTCACAACGAAGCGTCTGTCATGATTACCACACAAGACAGGACTCGTCCCAGCGGGACGCCTGCAGTAAACACTGAGAGCTCCCTCCAGGGTTCCAGGGCTGACAGACATTCTTGGCTGATCAAAATCCCCTCTGCCCGCCTGAGGGGGGTAGGACGTGTTTGTTTGTTTAGCCTAATTTGCAGAGCACGCATTTTCAGCAATGCCTGGGGCACGCAGGGAATGGCGGCTGCCAGTAGGCCCAGAAGATGCTAGCAGAGCTTGAAGGACACTCTCTGACCCAGCTGAAAGCGTGCCAGGCAGAGGCGTGTCGAAGAAACCCGTTCCTTGGAAAGCCATGCTCTGTACATGATGGTGTTGATCTGTACGCCCAGAAATACGGTAATCAGTGATGGAGTCAGATCGCTTTTCTGCAGATTTAAAACGAAGCCCAGAGCCTCCAGGTGCATCATCACCATGCATGTGTGCAGCTGGGCTTGTGCTTTGCTGCTGGCAAGAATAAGAATGTCATCCAAATAATTCAAAATTTGGACCCCTGACCCCTGAGGGGGGTCAAAGATGCGTCCAGGCACTTTGTGAAAGAACGTGGAGCGGTTTTTAATCCGAAAGGTAAAGCTTTGAATTCCTAAGCTTTCCCTTTGCATGCAAAGCGCAGATATTTTCTGTGTCTCTTCCAAATGCCCCCGTGGAAGTAGGCGTCTTTCAGATCCACCGTGCACGTGTGGTCTCCCGGTCTCCCGGACTGGAGTACTTGTCTCAGCGTAAGCATTTTGAACCTGTAAGTTGTTATTCTCTTGTTCAGAGCTCTGAGATCCAGTATCGGTCTCAACGTTCTGTCTCATTTGGTCACGAGGAAGTACTTGCTGAAATGGCCTGTGTTTATTTCTCGTTTTGGAACAACACGGATCACACCTTTCTGCAACATTGCTGTTATTTCCTCCCTCAAGACGTGTGCACGTTCTGGGTTTATATCTGACTTTAGCAACCCTGTAAACGGAGGTGGCCGCTTGTGGAACTGCAGGCGGAGCCCGTGATGTACTGTTGACATGACCCATGTGTTTGGTAGACATGCCCCCCAGGCCTGCGCATGCGCTGAGAGCCTCAGAGGCATGTTTATTGCGGCCTGCCTGCGCCTCCTGGGTGCGGGCGGGGGAGCATCTGACCCCCCTCGCTCGGCCCTGAGCAAACTGACCTGCCCGCACGTGGACGCCGTGAAGTCTACCTGCTCCAGACAGACCCCAGACATCCTGCTGCGGTTCATTCTATGACCTGACCCCCTGTGTTGCACAAGGGAGAAGGAGTGCTTGACCTCTCCTTATGACTGTTTTCATAAAAATGGGTTGTTGTTGTCCCTGTTTTTTTTTTTGTCAAGAATCAGAGCAGTTTGTGCTTCTGGTACTTTATTTTTGTGTTTCGAAGAACAAAAAATTGTCTTTATTACACACATGTCAACACGTTGAGTGTCCCAATGATCCTAGGAGCTATGCTGTCAGGGGCTTCATGCCCCTAGAAGGGTCACCCAAGGCAGACAGGTCCTAGGTGAGGGATCAGACAAAGTGCAGCCCAAAAACCCCTATGATGAGTACAATTAATGGACTAAGTTTTCCCTCGCCCGGACGCGGGTCACCGGGGCCCCACTCTGGAGCCAGGCCCGGAGGTGGGGCACGCTGGCGAGCGCCTGGTGGCCGGGCTTTTACCCATGGAGCCCGGCCGGGCACAGCCCGAAGAGGAGACGTGGGTCCCCCTTCCCATGGGCTCACCACCTGTGGGAGGGGCCAAAGGGGTCGGGTGCAATGTGAGATGGGTGGTGGCCGAGGGCGGGGACCCTGGCGGTCTGATCCTCGGCTACAGAAGCTGGCCATTGGGACATGGAATGTCACCTCTCTGGTGGGGAAGGAGCCTGAGCTAGTGTGTGAGGTTGAGAGGTTCCGACTAGAAATAGTCGGACTCACCTCAACGCATGGCTCTGGCTCTGGAACCAGTTTCCTTGAGAGGGGTTGGACACTCTTCCACTCTGGAGTTGCCCCTGGTGAGAGGCGCCGAGCAGGAGTGGGCATACTGGTTGCCCCCCATCTTGGTGCCTGTACGTTGGGGTTCACCCCGGTGAACGAGAGGGTAGCCTCCCTTCGCCTACGTGTGGGGGGACGGGCTCTGACTGTTGTTTGTGCCTATGCACCAAACGGCAGCTCAGACTACCCACCCTTTTTGGAGTCCTTGGAGGGGGTATTGGAGAGTGCGCCTCCTGGGGACTCCCTTGTTCTACTGGGGGACTTCAACGCTCACGTGGGCAATGACAGTGAGACCTGGAGGGGTGTGGTTGGGAGGAACGGCCCCCCTGATCTGAACCAGAGTGGTGTTCTGTTATTGGACTTCTGTGCTCGTCATGGATTGTCCATAACGAACACCATGTTTAAGCATAAGGGTGTCCATATGTGCTCTTGGCACCAGGACACCCTAGGTCGCAGTTCGATGATCGACTTTGTTGTCGTCTCATCTGATCTGCGGCCGCATGTCTTGGACACTCGGGTGAGGAGAGGGGCGGAGCTGTCAACTGACCACTACCTGGTGGTGAGTTGGCTCCGATGGTGGGGGAGGATGCCGGTCAGACCTGGCAGACCCAAACGTATTGTGAGGGTCTGCTGGGAACGTCTGGCAGAGTCTCCCGTAAGACGGAGCTTTAACTCCCACCTCCGGGAGAGCTTTGAACACGTTCCAAGGGAGGCGGGGGACATGGAGTCCGAGTGGGCCGTGTTCCGCGCCTCTATTGTCGAGGCAGCTTATCGGAGCTGTGGCCGCAAGGTTGTTGGTGCCTGTCGTGGTGGCAACCCTCGAACCCGGTGGTGGACACCGGCAGTGAGGGATGCTGTCAGGCTGAAGAAGGAGTCCTATTGGGCCTTTTTGGCTTGTGGGACCCCGGAAGCAGCTGATAGGTACCGGCAGTCCAAGCGGCATGCGGCTCGGGTGGTTGCTGAGGCAAAAACTCGGGCGTGGGAGGAGTTCGGAGAGGCCATGGAGAATGACTTCCGTACGGCTTCGAGGCGATTCTGGTCCACCATCCGGCGTCTCAGGGGGGGAAAGAGGTACGAGACCAACACCATTTATGGTGGAGGTGGCGTGCTGCTGACCTCAACTCGGGATGTTGTGAGTCGGTGGGCGGAATACTTCGAAGACCTCCTCAATCCTACTGGCACGTCTTCCACTGAGGAAGCGGAGCCTGGGGACTTTGGGTCGGGTTCTCCGATCTCTGGTGCTGAGGTCGCCGAGGTGGTTAAAAAGCTCCGCGGTGGCAAGGCTCCGGGGGTGGATGAGATTCGCCCGGAGTTCCTTAGGGCTCTGGATGTTGTAGGGTTGTGTTGGCTTACGCGACTCTGCAATATCGCGTGGACATCGGGGGCAGTTCCCTTGGATTGGCAGACTGGGGTGGTGGTTCCCCTATTTAAAAAGGGGGACCGTAGGGTGTGTTCCAACTATAGGGGGATCACACTCTTAAGCCTCCCTGGTAAGGTCTATTCAGGGGTTCTGGAGAGGAGGGTCCGTCGGATAGTCGAACCTCGGATTCAGGAGGAGCAGTGTGGTTTTCGTCCTGGTCGTGGAACACTGGACCAGCTCTACACCCTCAGCAGGGTCCTGGAGGGTGCGTGGGAGTTTGCCCAACCAGTTTACATGTGCTTTGTGGACTTGGAGAAGGCATTCGACCGCGTCCCTCGGGGGGTTCTGTGGGGGGTACTCCGGGAGTATGGGGTACCAGGCCCTTTGATAAGGGCTGTTAGGTCCCTGTACGACCGGTGTCAGAGCTTGGTCCGCATTGCCGGCAGTAAGTCAGGCTCGTTTCCGGTGAGAGTTGGACTCCGCCAAGGTTGCCCTTTGTCACCGATTCTGTTCATAACTTTTATGGACAGAATTTCTAGGCGCAGCCAAGGTGTTGAGAGGATCCGTTTTGGTGACCTTAGAATCGCTTCTCTGTTTTTTGCAGATGATGTGGTCCTACTGGCTTCATCAGTTCGTGATTTACAACTTTCACTGGAGCGGTTTGCAGCCGAGTGTGATGCGGCCGGGATGAGGATCAGTTCCTCCAAATCCGAGGCCATGGTCTTGAGCCGGAAAAGGGTAGCATGCCCTCTCCGGGTCGGGGAGGAGGTCCTGCCCCAAGTGGAGGAGTTTAAGTATCTCGGGATCTTGTTCACGAATGAGGGAAAACTGGAGCGTGAGATCGATAGGCGGATAGGTGCAGCGTCCGCAGTGAAGCGGGCGCTGTACCGGTCTGTCGTGGTGAAGAGAGAGCTGAGTCAAAAGGCAAAGCTCTCAATTTACCGATCGATCTACGTTCCCACCCTCATCTATGGTCATGAGCTTTGGGTTATGACCGAAAGAACAAGATCTCGGATACAAGCGGCTGAAATGAGTTTTCTCCGCAGGGTGGCTGGACTCTCCCTTAGAGATAGGGTGAGAAGCTCAGTCATCCGGGAGGGACTCGGAGTAGAGCCGCTGCTTCTCCACATCGAGAGGAGCCAGTTGAGGTGGCTCGGGCATCTGGTTAGGATGCCTCCTGGACGCCTCCCTGGTGAGGTGTTCCGGGCATGTCCCACCGGGAGGAGACCCAGAGGAAGACCCAGGACGCGCTGGAGGGACTATGTTTCTCGGCTGGCCTGGGAACGCCTTGGGATTCCCCCGGAGGAGCTGCTCCAAGTGGCTGGGGAGAGGGAAGTCTGGGCCTCCCTACTTAGGCTGCTGCCCCCGCGACCCGACCCCGGATAAGCGGAAGAAGATGGATGGATGGATGGATGGACACACATGTCAGAAACATTCTGTTTTGAGCACACATGAACGTCACCAGCTTTTCGTGGTTTTTTACAAATAAAGTCTGGGATTAAATGTCTTGGTTCCCGTACCCCGTGGGCGGACGAACCTGCAAAACTGTGGAGCGGGCCCGCTTCGTCATGCCCGCTTCTGCCTCCCGTCCCAGTTCGTCGAGGAAGTCTTCGGCGGAGCCGCTTGGCGAGGAATGAACCTGTTCCTGCTCCAGGACTGACCGGCTTAAGATGGACCTGCTACGGGTCTCTGCCGCTGCTCCCCGTCGTAAGCTGGCCTTTTTTGCGTGGGACGACGTGTGGCTGAGCGATGTCAAGACTGCGCGGGTCTGCTCCTGCTGGTGTCTCTGGGGGGGGGGCTTTCTCAGCATCCCCTCTCGCAGCGCTTCAGCCTGCTTCCTTCGTTGCTCCAGCCTGCTCTGGATACGTTCCAGGCCCTCCCGAAGAGTCCTGTTGGCTCTATCGGGTGGTGAAGGAAGAGGTAACGTTGGCCTTCTGGCAGGTCCGTCAGAGTGAGCCACAGGTGGCGCTGGGCGATGACCACTTCAGCCATGCATCTCCCTTGAGCTATGGCCGTGGTCCCCATCATGCGGAGCACAAAGTCAGTCGCCCTGCGGGCCTCCTCCAGGATATCAGTCCCCATCTTTTTGTTTGCGGTTACCTGGAGCTCCTGAAGCTTCTCTTCCAGATACGCCTGCATCAAGGCCAAATTGTTCAACGCGCGGGCCGCGAGGCCCTGAGCCAGTAGCATTTTTCGAGCTGTGCAACCGAAGCGCGGCAGGCTTTGCTGGGCAGAGTTGGTTTTGCACCCGATGTCCTGGGGGCCAAATGAGCTGCCAGAGTGTCCTCCATTTGTGGCACGCTGGTGATTCCTGCTGCCTCCATTCCTGCGACGTCGAGGAACAGAGAGAACGGCAGAAGCATGGGAGCTCTGGGTTCGACCCAGGTGCGGGTGAGCTCCGTGAGAAAATCAGGGAAAATCGGCATCCTGTGTCTCATGGCCGACTGCTGCTTCGCGTATAAGTAGGTGCCCGCCAACCTCGTTACCTGTTGGCGAGGTGTGGGTTCTGGCCAGCTGATCTGTAGCGTATCCGCCGCTCTGCGACACAAGTCGAACAAGGCGGGGATGGACGCGTCTGTCTCTGGTAGGGCTGCCGACGGGTTCTGGGGGAATTCTTCATCTTCCCCTTCGTCCTTGTTGTCGGCTTCGTCGTCCGAAATCTCCCCCGAGGTTGTTAACGAGAGTTTGTCTGCATTCATCAGGCCTCGTGTGTCGAACTCAGCCGTCGAGTCCCCGACGGGTGACGCCATGTCCATACTGTCCCCCCATTCGACCTGTCCACTGTCCTCCAGATCAATGTTCTCGAGCTCCGGTGTGGGAGTGAGCGGCTATGTGAGATCCGGGTCCCGTGTTAGTGCGGTGCCGTCCATGGCCTTGGCCAAGATGCCCACGCGACGCTTCCTCACAGCTTCTAGCATCTGGCTGCAGTGTGGACAGGAGTCGGGGGATTCCAGCGCTGTCTTAGCGTGCAACATCCCCAGGCAGACGGGACAGGCCTCGTGGGTGTCCATCGCCGAGAAGTAGAGGTGTCGTTTCTTTGCCCGAGCCCGACCCTACCCGAGCCCTACCCGACTTCGGGTCGGGCTCGGGCCATATTTTTGGTTTGATTGGCGGGCCGCGGGTCGGGCTCGGGCTTTGATGTGGTTTTTTTAATCATACAGCACAAACAAAACTAAATAAAAATGCACACAATATAAAATTGTTTTAATCTGCTTGTAAAGAATATAAGGCAGTAAGTTTATTGATGAGGAAATAATTAATAGAGTGAATTTAGATGGTGAAAACCGCAGCGCGCAGCCACTAAATTGGCAACTCAGCCAGAGAGCAGGCGCGCGGCGCGCGCCTGACAGCGTCTCCCCCGACATGCTGGACTTTTTAGTGACATTTCTCGAACCATTTTACCGTGCACAGAGAGAACTGGAGGGTGACAAATATCCCACCAACCTGGTTTGTCTCTGGAATGAGAAACTGAAGCAACACTGCCAGTCCTCACACAGACTCTCCGCAGCAGGTGTTTCTGCGCCGCAGACATGCAGAAGTGCTGGAGCGCAAAATTATTATCCACGACTTGCAGAGAGTTGCATTATTTCTGTGGCCTAACTTTAACGAGCTCAAAATTATGTCACCAGCTGACGTGCGTCAGGTGCACGCTCACGTCCGCACACTGCTCTCTCTGCGGCGGAACAAGTTGCCGCATTCCTGACATTCCTGAGCTTCAACAGCAAACTGCGAGCAGCGCGCTCACACCTCCTCCTCCTCCATCAAAACAAAGAAGAACAACATCAAGTTCTTTTGCTGAGTGGGAGAACGCAGTAAAAGCTTAATAAATAAACGTAGTGTTTTTTTTTTGTTGTTGTTGTTTTTTTTTTTAATCGGGTAGGGTCGGGTCGGGCGGTGATTTCTAGGAAATCAGCGGGCTCCCTCGGGCTTGGGTAATTAAACTTAGGGCTCGGGTAGGGTAGGGCCGTGGATTTCCGGCCCGATGACAGCTCTACCGAGAAGGAGTAGCCACATCCGCTGGGGCAGACCCGGGAGCTCGGGCTGGCCCGGGAGCTTGGGCTCGCTGGCCTGCTGGTTCTCTTAGCATTTTTCGCTTTTCGCTTCCCTTTCTCAGGCGCCATGGCTGAGAAAGTCGAGCTTGTTAGTTGTGCTAATGTTGTCCGAAGACGTCTTCTTTGTCGCGTCGCTTTCGCTGGCTAGCCCGCTACTCGTTAGCGGGGTAGCGGTGTGACGCAGTTAGCGCCGTCGAGCGAAGCCGTCTGCAAAGAGAGAAGAAAAAACCTCGAGGTTAAATAAAAGATGCTGGACTAGCTTTCGCTAGCCCAGCCACACGCAGGAATTTTCTCTGTGCTCTCAGAGTAGGGAGCGAGCTCACCTCAGATAGAGCGATGTAGCTACAGAGAAGTCCTACGAAGTTCAGGTTTAAGCGAGGTGAAGGGCAAATAGAGGAAGTAAGATGGGCGCACGCATCTTTATACCAAGAGGGCGGGGCCTCTGTGGTGACGCTGACACCCACCTGCTGTAAAGGCGTGATTGTATTACTTCAGGTAACCGCGCGGGGGAGCAATTCCCATAGTCATATGTTGCACTGAGTGAACCTGACTGATAAGGGAACAGAGAAAAGAAGTTTAACACATGAACCACCAACATTTCAAAGCTCCTTAGACATTACAAAGAACTGCATTTGTACCTCCTTCCATGTGGCATCAACAGTAATAAAGATATTTAAAGTGGCGGTACTTCCCCCCTTTTACTTAAAGCCCTCTTTACACACACAAAAAAAAGCTATATTGCAACACAAAACATCAACCGAACCGTGGCTGCTCTTGGCAGGGTTTTATCTTCATGTATGCATGAAAAACACTGAAGTCCTCATTAAACATGACAGAGCATGATCGATTCAGGATGGTTTTCACGTCTACCATACCAATGTTGTGGTGTTTTATTGTTCCCCATGGCAGCATAACATGTTTCTAGGTAGAGTAAGACATTGGGCACCCTCATGTGTTTGTATCCTTCTACCAATATACCCACTGTCCCTCCTCTGGACATGTCCAAACCATCTGTCGGGTCTCTCTAACTTTATCTCCCAGTTGTTCAACATGTGCTGTACCTCTGATGATCTCATTCCTAATCTTATCCATACTTGTCACTCCTAAGGAGAACCTCAGCATCTTCATTTCTGCCACTTCCAGTTCTTTCTCCTGTCTTTTTGTCAATGACACTGTCTCCAGACCATACAACATAGCTGGTCTCACCACTGTCTTGTAAACTTTTCCTTTGACCTTTGCTGACACCTTTTTGTCACAAATCACTCCTGAAACTTTTCTCCATCCACTCCATCCTGCCTGGACTCTCTTCTTCACCTCTTTACCACATTCCCCATTTTCCTGGACAGTGGACCCCAAGTACTTGAAGTCCTGCACCTTTGTGACCTCTGCTCCTTGTAGCCTCACTGTTCCACTGGCCTCCCTCTCATTCACACACATGTACTCTGTCTTACTACGGCTGACTTTCATTCCTCTTCTTTCAAGTGAATACCTCCACCTCTCCAAGTTCTCTTCCACCTGTTCCCTGTTCTCACCACATATCACAATGTCATCTGCAAACATCATAGTCCATGGGGATTCCTGCCTGACCTCATCTGTTAGTCGGTCCATCACCAGAGCAAACAAGAAGGGGCTCACATACTGTCCTACATGTGATAAATATAGTAGAAGTTGAAAATTGTTCACAAAATCAAGCAACATTTTGTTTTTTTGTTGTGTTATGAGAGAAGTATTTTTATAATTCACTTCCTAAAAAATATTTAAAAAATAAACGTGACAAAAAAGTTCCAGATTGTTGACTGTTTTTTCCCTTTCAATATAAATAATTCAGAAATAATTACTTTACATTTATATAATAGCCATAATAAACCTTTACTGTGTAAAATAAAACTGTTTTGACAGTTGGTTTGTGGTAAAAAAAAAAAAAGTGTAATACTGTTAACACTAGAAGTCCCAGGATTTTCGACCTCCCCCCAGAAGTCCTGAAAGAGGGTCAAAAGACCCTTAGTCCAAACCAACCATTAGTGGGCCATTAGTGGGTCCACATTAGTGGGCCATTAACTGCCTTTTGTTATAAATATGCGTGCACACAACTCAGACACCCCCACCACACCAGACTGCACAAACTGCATTCCAATGTTTCCACCAGGTAAGTAAGACTCTGCTTGCACTTCCCCCCTTAGTCAGAAGAGAGGCCCTGACCTGAATTCACACATAACAGACCCTGAAGTTATCTCACAGTTGAACATTTTGGGACATCCACTGAACGGAAAGCTTTGCTGCTCCATGAACATTTTGGGACATCCACTGAACGGAAAGCTTTGTCTGCTCCAGAACAATTTTATGCATAAAATTGTCTTATTCTGCTGTGCTGACTATCCTGTAACTTTGATGTTCTGTCAAATAAATTATTTTGCTTACAAGTACTGTCTCTCTCCTTGTCCTTGGCACATGTATATACGGTGCGTGCCGGCACATGCAGGTGGCCCATTGCTGTGTTCTAAAACATGCTTGACCTATTGTTGTCCGTCACCTGACGGACAGACACAGGTCACATGACATGAAGTCAACTGACGGACCGACATAGGTCACACGACATGAGGTCAACTGACGGACCGACACAGGTCACATGACATGAGGTCAACTGACGGACCGACAAAGGTCACATGACCTGAGGTCAAGTGACGGACCAACACAGGTCACATGACCTGAGGTCAAGTGACAGACCAACACAGGTCACACGACATGAAGTCAACTGACAGACCGACACAGGTCACATGACATGAGATCAAGTGACGGACCGACACAGGTCACATGACCTGAGGTCAAGTGACGGACCAACACAGGTCACATGACCTGAGGTCAACTGACAAAACGACACAAGTCACATGACATGAAGTCAACTGACGGACCGACATTGGTCACACGACATGAGGTCAACT
>JBBPBX010010683.1:10589-54891 GCA_038048925.1 Garcialebias charrua
ATATATATATATATATATATATATATATAAATGTATATATATATATATATATATGTATATATATATAAATATATATATATATATATATATATATATGTATAGATATGTATATATATACAGTATATATATATTTTTTTATGTATATGTAAGTACTGTATAAAATCACACTTACAGTATGTCAGAACACAACCTGTCTCTGCATAACATTTTCCACATGTGAATCTGTTACAAGCGCCATCAGCCAAGCCAATTAGATTGGAATGTTTGCCATTCTTTAGCAAACAATGGACACAAGTCCCCCAGCATATCCCCCCCAAATGCATTCTCCTACTACAAAAGCCTTCACATTTACATAGAAGGAAAAAGTCTCCAGGCATGCTTACTCAAGGATTACAAATTCCTAAAAAAAAGAGCCATTTGGCTGGGCTCTGGTAAAGATGGTACTGATTTAAATATCCTGGGATTTCCAGTGTTAATAACGTTTAATAAGTGAAAAAATAACCGAAACAGTACACAGGTGGACCGAGCCGAACGTGCCGTACCAAAACGGTTCGGTACACCCACGTGTACTGTTACATCCCTAATAAATAGTCAGAAACTCACCATTAAGTAGGCAGGCTGGTGCTGAGTCTAAAGATACCTGTGATGCTGACTCCAGGCACATCTGAGTGATTGGTTCGTGCTTCGAGCACCCAGACTCAAATGCTTTTGGCAGAATGGATCAGATCTTAGGGATTATTCTCAGGCATGTTCCATTGGTGTGGCCATGTAATTTGGACATATCGGAACCGAGTGGATCAACACAGACTCAAGGTAGATGTCATTATAGTTCTGCCTGTCCCCCAAAAAACTGTGTGTTTGTCTGAATTTGGCTCCCTTTGCTGGCCTTGAAGGCCACCTTATCTGAATTTGCTTGGACATGTAATCTGACCCACCCCCCACCCCATCAAGGAATTCCAACTGATCAACAAGAGAAAAACAGCTGAATAAACATTGTGTCATCATTTCAGGACTTTTAGATTCCCACAGGCGTAGTCCTTGGCCATTCCCCGACATCCTCGAGAATGTTTATGGATCTCACCAAATGGAACTGGCTGATTATTCCATCCTTATCATAACTCCTACTGTGCCCTCGAGAGCGTCCTTGGACATGCTCACCGCTCTCGTTGTCTCCCCCCACCCCCACCCCTCACAGAATGTCTATGTCACCATGTGCTTATATGTGTGTGTTTTTTTTATTTTATTTATACTATTTCTTCTCAGCCAAGAAGAAAGAGTTTGATAGGATATTTTTTTTGCCTCCAATTACTACATGTGTCCAGTTTCACTACTTTTTGTCTGTCTAAACCAGGGGTCTGCAACCTGCGGCTCTAGAGCCACATGCGGCTCTTTGGTTCCACCACAGTGGCTCTTTCAAGCTTTGACTAAAAGTAACATTAAACCGAAGTTTATTGGTTGTTATACAAACAACTAAAAATGATTAGTTTTAGCTGTTTTCATGTCATTTCTTTGGCAAATACTCACTTTAGCTATTTCCTTTATTTCTATACAGGTAGTCCTCAACTTATGACGGCCTCGGCTTACAACGTTTTGGGGTTACGTCACGTATCTCATAAAAATAAAAATAAATTGACAAATCTTTTTTTATGTGTTTAAATGTTCTTGATTTTACGTGTACAGCACTTTGTTGCAGCTGTGGTTGTTTTAAATGGCTTTATAAATAAAGTATTATTATTATTTTGAAGCCGATTTATGCAGTTTCCGGCATTTTCCAGATAGCTTCGGATGCTACAAAACTTGTTGGAGCAAGCTGGACAGACAGCCGGCTTTAGACGGACCGTGTGTCTGATCAGAGGTTGCTACTGTAGTATTAAGTCTACTCTTCTGTGTTATTATCAGCCAGTCGGGAAGCACTTATAGATATTTTAGTCGGGCTTTATTGACGCTCTTAACATGCACACATATACATCTACAGGTCCGTCATTCTGATGTGTCCCCAGCGGACCTGCACCAACACATTGGTTCCTAGTATCCACACACAGTACATCTCCCCTTTTTAGCTTAATGTCCATATTCTTATTTTTATTCCCAAAACCTTTAAACTTAAACTGTCCTTGTTCTGTATTGTTGAATTATGAACATGCTGAACAGAAATACCAAAAAACTTTCAAATGCTTTTACAAAGTGGAAAGATTGTAATAACACTTTGTAATTTTACTATTTCAAACAAATATAACATTGAACCTATCTAGGGGTCAGGGTCGACAACCTGGGTCCCCAGAGCTGTGCAGGGATTATTCTGCCCTGTGGACCACAGCTCACTTCTCTAGGAGTGGCGTTTATAAGTCCAGTCTCTGCGGGATGCGAACAACCCAGCCTGACCTGGTGACTGTGGAGCCATCAGGACTCACTCTGATGTGTGATCTGTTTCTTCTGAGACGGCCCAACGGCATGTCGATGTTGTAGGACCGTGGTGTGTTCGCTGGACTGCTGATAGTCACCGAGTTGTTGGTGTTCTTCACCCAGACTCTTTGTCCTGGGTTGAGCTCTTGTTTAGTCTGGGCTCTGTGTCTCTTGTTAAACCAGGAAGCTTGTTTTTGTTTCAGATCCTGGTCTTTTCTCTGGAAGAGATGAAGATTTGGCCATCTTGGTTGTAGCTTATCCTGACTGACCGGCAAGGGTGTTCTGATGTTACGACCCATCAACAGCTGTGCAGGTGATGAGCCTTGTGCCAAGGGTGTGGCCCTGTATGCCATGAGAGCCTTATGTGGATCCTCCCCCTTCTTTAGGAGAGTTTTCACTGTCCTTACAGCTCTCTCTGCTTCACCATTACTGTACTTTGAGGATAGTGAGGACTTGTAGTTACATGAGTAAAATCATATTCCCTTGCAAAGGCTGTAAACTCTGCTGCTGAAAACTGGGGGCCGTTATCTGTGATGAGGGTTTCAGGGACCCCATGCCGGGCAAAAATTGCCTTCATTTTGTTGATCTCTGGGACGGCGGTAGTAGAGGTAAGGTTTGCCACCTCTATGTATCTGGAAAAGTAATCTATTACCACCAGGTACATGGCACGGTTCCACTGGGAAAAATCTGCTGCCCTGGCCTAAGCGGAAGTTGTGTTGGCATGAGAGGTTCTGGTACTGTACATTATGATTCTCTCGCACACACGTTGTGCAGTTTTCAACTTTGAGTTTGATTTGTTTGGTCAGACCCGGCCACCAAATGGACTGTTGTGCTCTGGCAATGCATTTTGTCATGCCCTGGTGACCTTCATGAACCAAGTTGAGCATTTCTTCCTGCATGCTGGCTGGAATAACAAGTCTTTCACTTTTCATCAAGGGTCCCTTTACAACAAGCAGGTCTTGGTGGTACTGCCAATACACTTGAAGTTCAGGAGGGAGACCTTTCCTGCAGGGTGGCCAGCCTGTTTGTACAACGTTTTAAAGTTTTCTGCACGTGCTGTCAGTTTCCTGTGCCTGTCTAATTTGCACAAGCCTGTTTTTCTGATGCTGGCAAATGTTGCAAAATGTGGTTAATATAAGCACACACATCTTCTTCCAGCTGCTTGTCCTGTGTTGTAGGCGGAGCTTGTATCGGTGCTCTGGACAGTGCATCTGCCGTAATTAAATTATTTCCTGGGACATGTTCAATTTTGTATGTGAAGCGAAGCAGTCGTAATCTAAATCTTAGAATACGAGGTGGCAGGTCATCAAGAGCTCTGCTTCCTAATAAGGAGATGAGAGGCTTATGATCTGTCTGGATCAGAAAGTCCATCCTGACTCAACCCTAGTGTCCCTAAAATGTCATCTGCTTTATCGCCCATTGTGTGCACTAAAGAGTTTACTTGATAACTTTCGTCTTTGCCATCCAATCCAGCTGCCATACAAAACCTTTTGAAACGGCAAATCCAGTTGGGCCATGATGAGTAATCGCTGAAGTCAAAGTTTTCATGTGGTTGATTGAAAACAGGGAATCCATCCTCTGTGTGCCGTCCTCTGGGCTGTGGCGTTAGCTTAGCACAATCGTTTACTCACGGGCTGCACCGTTGTAAAACTGCTGCTTCTCACCGACGTAGACGGGACGTAGACGGGTCTCCAGGAGTACTCAGACACTGTATGTTCATACATCGCCAAGTGCATTGATGATGTTACCAACCTCAAAACCATCACTGTTCGGGCTAATCAGAAGCCATGGCTGACAGCTGAGGTTCACAGACTCCTGAAAGCCAGGAATGCTGCCTTCAAAGCGGGAGATCAGGTGGGCCTGAAGGCAGCCAGAAAGAACCTGACCCAGGGCATCAGTGAGGCCAAGGAGCAGTATTCCAAGAAAATAGCTCACCGTTTCAAGGACAGCAAGGATACACGCAGTCTGTGGCAGGGAATACAGACCATCACAGACTACAAACCCCCCCCCAGACCTGTGACAGCTCAACCTCTACGCTGAATGAACTGAATGAGTTCTTCGCTCGGTTTGAGGCAAGTAACAGCACACCTGCACATAAATTCCCCCCCTCTCCTGATGGCCAGGTGCTGGCGCTGTCCTCAGACAGCGTAAGGCGATCATTCATCAAGATTAACGCCCGGAAGGCCTCTGGTCCTGACAACATACCTGGTCGTGTGCTGAAAGACTGTGCAGGGGAACTCGCAGCGGTCTTCACGGACATCTTTAACATCTCACTAAGCCAGGCCATCGTCCCCACCTGTTTCAAAGCCACCACCATCATCCCTGTCCCAAAGAAGGCAACGCCCGCATGCCTCAATGACCAGTGATGGGAATAACGGAGTTACAAATAAACGGCGTTACAAACGGAGTTCTTTTTTTCATTAACGGGTAATCTAAGTAGTTACTATGTCTATCGTTACAACGCCGTTGCCGCTACAAACACTAAATGGGGGTACGTTACTTTCAGTCTTCCGCGCGCAGGCTCTCGTGCTGTTTGTTTACGTTTTTTCCCCTTGGTGAGCGAGGGTGGAGGGGGAGGAAGCAGAGGGGAGGAAGGGTAGGAGCATAGACATGGGAGCAGAGGAGAGGGAGGGGCGAAACAGTAAGGATGATGCTGATTGGCTAAGGTAGAGTGTCAGGCAGAGGTCAGCCAATCGGTTTTGTTGTTGAGCTCACACACGCTGCTGAAAAAGAAGTCTGGCAGCAATGGCGAGTCTGGAGGGAAAGTTAGCGTTTTCAAAGTGGAAATACAGAAATTACTTTACTCTCCTTGAGGTAAAAGGCAAGAACGTGCATGTGAAGTGTACATTATGTCCCGGAGCGTCTACGTCCGTCGTAATCTGATCTGATGAAGCATCAACTGCTCAGGTAATTCAGCTTTTCAGTACTGTTTTAAAAGTACTTCATATTGTGAAAATGGTTCTTTTGTTTTTAAGAAAATTCTTGAAGAACCAGTTGTGTGAGGGTTTGATTTTATTTTACACTACAAAGCACTTATTTTAACTGTTTACTTTTATTTCTAAGAAAACACTTGAACAGTACAGGGTGCACATAGAGCTGAAAACACAATTGTTATATTATTTTGTTAACCTGTATTTTGCAATGAAGAAAAAACTTGAAGTATAGTATGTCAACCAGTCATGTTCTGTTGAGGTGCTGTAATTATTTCTACTTAAAATTTGTAGATATATCTAAACTTAAACCAACCAAACAAACAATAGTTACTTTCCCTGGTAACTAATTACTTTTATAGGTGAGTAATTCAGTTACTAACTCAGTTACTTTTTGGGTGAAGTAACTAGTAACTATAATTAATTACTTTTTTGAAGTAACATTCCCAACACTGTCAATGACTATCGCCCAGTAGCACTCACCCCCATCCTGATGAAGTGCTTTGAACGGCTAGTCATGAAAAGCATCACATCTGTCCTCCCTGCCTCCCTGGATCCCTTCCAATTTGCATACCGACCTAATCGCTCAACCGACGATGCCATCTCCTCTGCCCTCCACACAGCTCTCACACATCTGGACACGAAGGACTCTTATGTTAGAATGCTGTTCATCGACTTCAGCTCGGCATTCAACACCATCATCCCCCAACAGCTCATCCATAAACTGGACAGTCTGGGGCTGAACACCTCAATGTGTAACTGGCTGCTAGACTTCCTGACCGGGAGACCACAGACAGTACGGATCGGGAGTAACACATCTAGCACCATCACATTGAACACAGGGGCCCCACAAGGATGTGTGCTGAGCCCCCTTCTATTCACCCTGCTAACACACGACTGCACACCATCGTACAGCTCCAACCACTTCATCAAGTTTGCGGACGACACAACAGTGGTAGGTCTCATCAGCAACAACGATGAGACGGACTACAGGAACGAGGTGAGCCGCTTGGCCTTGTGGTGCGGACACAACAATCTCACTCTCAACGTGGAGAAGACAAAGGAGATTGTCGTGGACTTCAGGAAGAGGGATGCACAACATGCCCCTCTGACCATCAACAGCACCGCAGTGGAGAGAGTGGACAGCACCAAGTTCCTGGGAGTGCACGTCTCAAAGGACCTGTCCTGGAGCAGGAACACTGCAGCACTGGCGAAGAAGGCTCACCAGCGCCTCTACTTTCTCCGCAAGCTGAAAAGGGCTGGAGCTTCAACCTCCATCATGTGCACCTTCTACAGAGGTGCCATAGAAAGTGTCCTGACCAGCTGCATCACTGTGTGGTTTGGTGCATGCACTGCATCCTGCCGCAAGAGCCTCCAGCGCATCGTGAAAGCAGCTGAGAAGATCGTCGGCACCTCCTTGCCCTCACTGCAGGACTTACACAGCAAACGCCTCACTCGGAAAGCCCACTGCATGGCAGGTGATCCCACACACCCACTACACAGCCGCTTTAGACTGCTGCCATCAGGGAGGAGACTGAGGAGTCTCCAGGCTCGTACCAGCAGACTGAGAGACAGCTCTGTTCATCAGGCAGTCAGAATGCTAAACACTCTGCCTGCTCTGCCTCCCCTCCCATTTGAACTGCCTTAACACAAAAAACTTTCTCACACATTACCACTCAACACAAAGTTTTTAACACTGGACTCTGTGTCATCAAACGGGTTATTCACTAAACTCTCGGTCATGTGTTCATTCAGTTTGCACTACTTCTCATATTTGCACTAATGTTTGTATTACATTACTGCCTATAGTCATACTACTGTTTACATTCACTGTTTACATTTATTAATACTGTTTACATTTATTACTACTGCTTTACATTTATTACTACTGTTTACATTTACACTACTTTTATCTACACTACTGCAGATACATATACAGCATTCTCTGACTAGCCTTATCTAAGGATGCCAAATGTGCCTTATGTGCCTTACTTCATATGCCACTTTGCCTCTATACCAACATCAACTACCTCATACATATACTGTGTACATCAACTTATATGCTGCTGTGCCACTCTTTGCAAATGTCAACGCTAGAAACTTCAGTTTATTTTATAGATTTACGTTTTTATACTTTTCATACTACTATGCAAAAACTCAGGACAGTATTACACTTTTATTATTTCATTTTATGCTTATGTTCATTGGGTGTTTGGTGTTTTAGGGGTGTTTGGTGTTTCAGTGTTGGTGTAAATTTTCATACTTTTATACTATTATGAAAAAACTCAGGACAGTGTTACACTTTTTTACTATTTTATGCTTATGTTTATTAAATGTTTTAGTGTTTAGTGTTTAGATGGTTACTGTTGCACCGAGGGACTGAGAGAAACGCAATTTCGGTCCTGTGTATGTCCTGTACATATTGCAGTTCTGACAATAAAGTTGACTTTGACTTTGACTTTGACTGAGACGGGCTTCTTCACTTCTGACACCATGTAGTATTAAGTCTACTCTTCTGTGTTAATATCAGCCAGGCGGGAAGCACTTATAGATATTTTAGTCAGGCTTTATTGACGCTCTTAACATGCACACATGTACATCTACAGGTCCATCATTCTGATGTGTCCCCAGCGGACCTGCACCAACACTTTGGTTCCTATTATCCACACAAAGTACAGTACAGCTACGCTCGGATACATGAGCTGGAAACGCTTGGTGAACTCTGTGGAAGTCTCAGTCTCAGGAGGCCGGCTTTGGACGGACCGTGTCCGATGGAGGGACAACGAGCTAACATGCTAACAGGCGGAGGAACGGCTTCGCAGCCTCAGATGTTGGACGGACACTGAGCTAACATGCTAAAAGGCGGAGGAACTGCTTCACCAGCTTCCAGTAGGTTATTAACTCTTTTTTCCCTTCATTATGGCTCCAAATGTATGGAGCTAACATGCTAACAGGCCTTACTGTAAACAGTCTGGACCGCGCAAACTTCCGGGCCCGGTGCAGCAGCCGCCGATCGCTCTGCCGCATCCCACCATGCCGGCCGACACCACCAGCTCACCGCGGGATCCAGTGACCATCCCGCCGCTACTGTCCCTGCCATCAGCCGGCCCCACCGGGGATACGGAGCCGACGGGCGGCGGAGAGGCCTGCTGCGGCCGGGAGCTCGCCTCGATGCTCCGCCTGGCAGCCTCAGAAGTTGGAGGGACACCGCAGTGGAACGGAGTCGGAGGAACGGTTTCACCAGCATACCAGTAGGCCATTAACTCTTTTTTCCCTTCATTATGGCTCCGAATGTATGTGTTTTTTGATAAATTATGTAGGGTGATGTGTTAGGATAGGCTAAGTGCTTGGTAAAATAGTACAGTACTGTACGTATGAGGTGCCGTTTGGACGTATTTTCTGACTTACGACGGTTTTTGAGTTACGATGGCACATAGGAACGGAACTGCGTCATAAGTCGGGGACCATCTGTATGTATTTTTTTCTACAAAAAAAATTGCATAGGTCTAATCGTAGTTTTTGTTTTGTTTTTTTTCATTTAAAAAACTTTCCCACCTCTTTACAAGAATCTAGTCCTTTCGTTTGTCTAAAATTGCAATAATATCAATGCATGTTAAAAATAATTTGATATTTTTAGCTTTTTAATGTCACCCCTACTGGCCACAAAAGTCTCCTCCAACAAACTTAAAGTGGCCCATGGGCCACCAGTTGATAACAGCTGTAGCAGGTTGTTGCGGCTCTGGACACATTGAATTTAGTGAATGAAGGTGTAAAAATGGCTCTTTTGATTATACAGGTCATAAACAGATCTCACTTGTAAATAAGTCTTTGAGACTCTATGTGATATTTATCAGTCTAAATTCATTCAACCTTTATTTAGTCAGGTAAATCTCATTGAACCTCATGGGCTCATTTACGAAAGCGACCTGCTAAAAATAAAGGTTGAAGTGAATTCTTACTTTCTTGTTCAGTTTATTCATTCTTGTTTGTTTTACATGTGCCCTGCTAAGGGTTGCTTAAAACTGATTGTTAATATGCCCTCACAATTTTGTAAATTACTCTTTCAATAAATAAAAAACTGCTTAGGGCTTTTATTTTGAAATGCATTAAACGGATCTGACGAGCAGCTCTGCTCCTCCTCACGCGCGTTCCTGTCTGAAAAGCATCACACGACTCAGACCTGAGCCTCGGCGGTTCAGGAGGGTCTGTGGGTCTGGTGGTGTCTGCGGGTGGAGGGTCTGCTACACCCGGACGACCCCCCCACTCTCTCCTCCTCCATCGGGATGCGGCTCCGCACGCTCATCTTGGATCATGCGCGAGGATTAAACGAGTTTCTCCGGAACGAGCCGAACATTTCACTCTTAATCTGTGGATTATTTAACCTCCTGTAGATCTTTTTATTATTCTCTGCTCTGATTTACGAAGAAGCTCCTCCACCTTCGGATGAGAGGAGGTGAAGGAGGATGCAGGAGGATGCAGGACCGGGAGGATGCTGAGGATTATCCTGGGGAAGGATTAAATGCATCTGTGGCTTCCATCAGTGATGCCTTCATGTTCACGGTGTTGAATTTAGTGTTTTATCCTGAGAACAGCTCTGATTTAAAAACTGTCGAGACGAAACGAGTTTGCCGTGAAACAGATCAGAGAAACACCGGTTTCACATTTAGGGATATTAAACCCAGTTTTATTCTTTAAAACAACTGATTTGTGCAAATGCCTGCAGAGTCAGTGTAAACTCATAAACTTTACACATTTAATTTTCTTTCTGACATAAGATGCATTTCAATCATGTCACGCGTGGAGGAATTATAAAACTCCCCACAAATCAGCAGAGAAAACTGTGAAATGTTGTAAAACTTATTCTATTTGTCTCTGATTTAATTCTCTTTGAAGTGAACATTTTGATTGTTTTAAGCCACAAGAGAAAAATAAAAGAAAACTTCTTTGTAAAACTAAAACAGCTCGAGCTCAGAACAGAACCATTTTGGACCAGATTCACTCTGGTCTGGAGGACCTCCACCCAGAACCAGGAGGTGGAGGTGGAGGAGGGACAGTGTGACCCATCAGATGAGTGAACATGTCAGACCGGACCGCCCCAGGCTGCCGGCTCAGACTGGACTGGGTCTACGGGTACCGGGGCCACCAGTGCAGGAACAACCTGTTCTACACTGCAGGGAAGGAGGTGGTGTACTTTGTGGCGGGGGTCGGGGTGGTGTACAACACCAGGGAGCACAGCCAGAGGTTCTACCTGGGTCACAATGATGACATCATCAGGTGAGAGACACCTGCAGCTGACACAACATACTCTAATCAGTCACTAAGCGTAACTTTGAAGGCTTTGGTAACAGTTTGAGACATTTCATGATGATTCTCTGGACAATTCTTTATTATTTATCTCGTTTTTTAGATTAAAGCTGCACTATGTAACTTTGTAATGCAGTCTGTAACTTTTCTAACAATATATTTTTAACATATTTCTTCACTCTGTCACTATCTACTGACAGACTGATGTTAGACAAAGTAATCTCTGAAAAAAACTATAGTCCCCTTGCTTCTCTATCAGCATTTATAAAAACACTAAAAACACAGAGTGACCCGCCGTTAACCAGCCAATAAAAACAGAGTTTGTAACCAGCCAATAAAAACAGAGCTTGAATTTGAATCAGCCAATAAAAACAGAGCTTGAATTTGAATTTCAGCAGAGCAAGGTGGAGCAGAGCCATATATGGCTCTGAGGGGGAGGGATCAGAATGCTTTGCCTGTTGAAAATATTTCTAAGTTCTGCGCTCTACAGAAAGTTACACATAGCACCTTTAATTTTGATATTTTAATTACAAGAAAGAACAAAATAATAAACACGTCAAAAAAAGCATTAGACAAATTAAAAGATGATTTGGATAAACAAAAATGGGATGATGTGTATGTAGATGGTGTGAACAAATCCTATAATGCATTTATGACGATTCTGGAGGTCTTGTACAAAAAAAATTGTGTAAAAAATTGTATAAAGAAAAATACAGTGGATCATCATGGATGACCAAAGGATTAAGAAATGCATGTTTAAAAAAAAAGAATAATCTGTACAGTATTCGTGTTTCTTGAAATCCAGAACTCAAGAGGCTGAAGAAAAATATAAAAAGTACAAAAAAAAATTAGTTGGGATCATAAGGAAACACAAGAGGGAATACTATATTAAATCATTATATAAATGTAGTGGTGATATGCGGACAACATGGAGAGTAATGAATAATGTTTTGAAAATGCATAAAGTGAGAAGGGACTTTCACAACATTTTGTGGAGAATGATGTGGAAATCCATGACGATGATGAAATTGTAAATGGATTTAATAATTATTTTGTAAATGTTGGGTCTAGCCTTGCAGCTACGATTCCTAAAGTGGACAAAAATGTAAGTTATTTAAGAAATGGCTGCGTTAACAGTATGTTTTTGGGTGGAACAGATGAGGAGGAAATAATGAAGGTTGTTAATAAATTTGCTAACAAAAGATCAAAGGATTGTGAAAATGTGGACATGATGGCTGTAAAGGAAATAATGAGTCATGTGATTGAGCCATTACATTTGTAATTTGTCATTTTCGAAAGGAATATTCCCAGACAGAATGAAAATAGCTGAAGTAGTTCCTCTTTTTAAAAATGGTGACAAATGTGTATTCAGTAACTAACCTATATCTTTGTTGCCACAATTTTCTAAAATTCTCAAAAAATTGTTTATGACCAGATTAGATACATTTCTTGACAAAAAATATATTTTAGGTAATAGTCAATATGGTTTTAGATCAAATTGTTCAACATCTTTGGCTCTTATGGAGTTGATTGAACAAATTACTACAGCGATTGATAAAAAACAACATTGTATAAGTACGTATATTTGTGGATTTAAAAAAGCATTTGGCACTACTGATCACACCATTCTGCTTGATAAATTGAATCAATATGGTGGAAAAGCTCCTGCTTTACAGTGGATAAGCAGTTATTTGAGGGATAGAAAGCAGTTTGTTCAGATGGATGAAGTACGATCTAATTTATGCAGAACTTCATGTGGAGTACCACAAGGTTCAGTACTTGGACCTAAATAGTTTATTTTATATGTAAATGATTGAATTGAAGTATCTGACATCCTCAAATGTGTTCTATTTGCTGATGATACAACTTTTTTCTGTTTGGATAAAGACATGGAACAGATGTTTGAGTTGGTAAACAAGGAGATTGTTAAAATACGGGATTGGTTTAAATTAAATAAGTTATCATTGAATGTTGATAAAACTAATTTTACGATATTTAGTAAAAAAAAGATAACTTTGGACTTTTCTTTCAAAATTGATGGTGTTAAGATAAGTAGAGTGAATGAGGTAAAGTTTCTGGGTGTAACTATTGATTGGAACTGTCATGGAAACAGCATACAGTATAAGTCTTGTAAAAACTAAAATATCTAAGTCCAATGCAGTATTATATAGAGTAAGGGACTTATTAAACAGTCATGCTTTATACCCTGGTGCATGCTCAATAATCCAGGTAGAAAAATCTAAAAAAGCTAAGTCTGGTCCTCTTAGCTGATGCTCTGATGCTTTATATTTACTTTATAATACACTTGTAGTTCCGCATTTAACTTATTGTGTCAATGTTTGGGGTACAGCATGTAAAATCATAACAAAGCCCATTTTTATTCTGCAAAAAAGAGCTGTAAGAATTATAACAAGAAAGAGTTATTGTCACCCTTCTAATGTTTTGTTTTGTCAATTGAAATTACTTAAGTTTTATGATTTGGTGGATTATAATATTCTTTTACTTATGTTTAAAGCTCAGAATTGCTTGCTACCATCAAACATCCAAGCATATTTTGTTAAGGAAGAGTTGTTATAATTTGAAGGGAATAGATATTTTTGTTAAACCTAAGTATAGGACCAGTTTAAAGGGGCGTTATACTACAATACAGGGAATGGGTCTGTGGAATGGTTTGGAGGATGATGTAAAATTAGTGAAGTCAATGTTTATATTTAAGAAAAAGATCAAAACTATTTTGTTGGGAATATATATAACTTATTAATGTCTATTTTGTTGAACGTGAAATTTTGATGAGTTAAAGGAGCTGTATGTAACTTTTCTAACAATATAGTTTTAACATATTTCTTCACTCTGTCACTACCTCCTGACATACTGATTTTAGACAAGTAATCTCTGAAAAAAACTATTGTCCCCTTGCTTCTCTAAAAGCATTTCTAAAAAGCCACAGTGACACGCCGTTAACCAGCCAATAAAAACAGAGCTTGAATTTGAATTAGCCAATAAAAACAGAGCTTGCATTTGAATTTCAGCAGAGCAAGGGTAACAGAGCCATATATGGCTCTGAGGGGGAGGGACCAGAAACGTGTCTCTGTTCAAAATTTTCCTAAGTTCCAGTGTGTTCCAGAAATTACATACTGAACCTAGAACAACTAGACTGAGGAACAGCTTCTACCCTGAAGGTGTTAGACTCATGAATCTCCAACCAGAATAATCACTGTGAAAAATCACATCATATTGGACATGGGTATCGGCGACCCTCGTGACCCAAAATGGAAGAAACGGGTAAAAGATAATGAATTGATAGAAGGATGGAAATTAGGAAAACAAAATTAACTGTACACTATCTATGTGAAAACTGTAAATTCCTATTTAATATTTTTTCAGCATCCTCAATGCAAAGATGGCATCTGATACTCTTGCTTGGCATGAAACCACACTTCACCACTTGCTCTTGCCGAGGTCAGACACTTTTTCACCTCCTCTCCCTCTCCGCTTTGATTTGCTGCTCTGTCTGTCTGTGAAACTGCTTTTGAGCCTCTCTTACATATCTTCCAAACCATAATTATGGACTTGACTCAATCAGTTGGTCTCTCATCAAAATTGATAACATTTCTTTGTAGAGGAGACAGGCTTTAGGCGAGCTGATTTGCCCTGTTGGCACTCACGCAGCTGGATATCTCATCGACTTGAAGACTTGATGATGTGTCTATCTCTGCTGCCATTTGTGGACGTTAAGGACACATATATAATTGGTTTTAAGATAACTGTTTCCTGCTTTTTGGATTTGGCTGGTCGTTTATCTACAAACAAGGAAGTCGTCAGCAGCAAATTTGGACCCAATCATGCTGCTTCCCTTATGATGACTTGGTTCGTGCCTCGAGTACCCAGACTCAAATGCTTTTGGCAGAATGGATCATATCTGGGGGGATTTTACTCAGGCAAGTTCTTTTGGTGTGGACACGTAATTTGGACATTTCAGAACCCGGGTGGATAAACACAGACTCAAGGTAGCTGTCATTAAGTTCTGTCTGTTCCCAAAACAACTGTGTTTATCTGAATTTGGCTCCCTTTGCTGGCCTTGAAGGCCACCTTATCTGAATTTGCTTGAAGGACATGTAATCTGACGCTCTCAACACCCCCCCACCCCACCCCCATTGAGGAATTCCAACTGATCAACAAGAGGAAACCAGCTGAATAAACATTGTGTCATCATTACAGAATTATTCCCATAGGTGTTATCCTTGGCCATTCCCCGACATCACTTGAGAATGTCTCACCAGAGAGAACTGGCTGATTATTCCATCCTTATCAGAACTCTTACAGTATCCTCCGGGTACTCCGGTTTCCTCCCACAGACCAAAAAACATGCTTGTTAGGCTGATTGGTGACTCTAAATTGACCCTAGGTGTGAGTGAGAGAGTGGATGGTTGTTTGGTGTGAGTGAGACAGGTCCCTCTTGTAAATGAGTCCCCGTGACTCAACGAGGCTAGCCTGTATAAATAAAGGTTGAATGAATCCTTGAGTGCATCCTTGGACATTGTCCACCGCTCTCGACGCGTCACCCCCCCCACCACCCCCACCCCGCAGAGTGTCTACTTCACTATGTGCTTGTTTGTGTGAGGTGTTTTTTTTAATATTAGAGTTTTTCTTCTCAGCCAAGAAGACAGAGTTTAATAGGAATTATTTTGCCTCCAATTCCTACATGTAATAATAATAATAATGTCACATTTTTGTCATCTGTGTATGTTTCCATACAAGACGAAATTTGATTCTGCATTTAACCCAATCACTACCAGGTGGGGCAGTGGGCAGCTATAGAAAGCGCGCCGGGGAGCAGTTGGGATGAGATGTGCTGCTCAAACACACCACAAGTTATGCCGTGACTGGGGTTCGAACCTGGGTCCTTCTTTGTCCCAAGTCGGTTCCCCTGCCACTACACCATTTGTGTTCAGTTTCATTACTTTTTGTCTGTCTAAACAGATCTCACTTGTAAATGAGTCTTCTAGGCTCAATGTGACTTATCTGTCTAACTATTCAACACATATTCATTCAAGGGCTCTCCCTCAAGGGCGGACGTCTCCTCTCGGTCTCCATTTTGCTTTTACTTTGGCTTGTCTGTGAAACTGTCTGAGAGCCTCTCTTCTACAAAATCTTCCAAATCATAACTATTGACTTCAATTTGGTCAGTTGGTCCCTCAACACAACTGATAACATTTCTTTAAAGAGAAGACAGGCTGTAGGCGAGCCAATTTGCCCTGTTGGCATGCACACAGCTGGATATCTCATCAACTTGGAAGACTTGATGATGTGTCTATCTCTGCTGTCACCTGTGGATAATAAGGACGCATATTTAATTGGATTTATGATAACTGGTTCCTGCTTTTTGGATTCGGCTGGTTCCTGGTCTATCAACACACAAGGAAGATGTCGGCAGCTAATCTGGACCTGGTCAGGCTGCCTTTCTTACATGATGGCTTGGTTCATGTCTCGAGAAACCAAACTTTTGGCTGAATGGATTAGATGTTGGGGATTTTCTGAGGCAGGTTCCATTGGTACGGTCATTTTTAATTTGGACATTTCGGAAGCGAGTGGACTGACACAGACTGAAGGTAGATGTAATTAAAGTTCTGCCTGTCCCTAAAACAAATCGTGTTTATCTGAAATTTGGCTCACTGACTGGCCTTGACAGGCCGTCTTATCTCAACACGCCTGCAGAAGTTTTGTAAACTTGACGCTCTCGCCCTCCCAAATCTGCTACTCCATGGACATCAGTAGAGCCCAGCTGAATATACATTTGTCATCAGTTCAGAACTTTGGCTTCGTTTCTGGCTGTGGCCGGCAGCCCCCCCAAAAGTACCCGCCTTTGAGTCTCCCCTCTCCTCCCCCCTTCTGCATAATATCGGCGTCATTATGTGCTCGTGTGCAAGACTTGTTTTCATTATCATATGTTTGATCTGCGTGCAGAAATCAAAAATCCATCCATCCATCCATTTTCTTCCGCTTATCCAGGGTCGGGTCGTGGGGGTAGCAGCCTAAGTAGGGAGGCCCAGACTTCCCTCTCCCCAGCCACTTGAAGCAGCTCCTCTGGGGGAATCCCAAGGCGTTCCCAGGCCAGCCGAGAAACATAGTCCCTCCAGCGTGTCCTGGGTCTTCCTCTGGGTCTCCTCCCGGTGGGACATGCCCGGAACACCTCACCAGGGAGGCGTCCAGGAGGCATCCTAACCAGATGCCCGAGCCACCTCAACTGGCTCCTCTCGATGTGGAGAAGCAGCGGCTCTACTCCGAGTCCCTCCCGGATGACTGAGCTTCTCACCCTATCTCTAAGGGAGAGTCCAGACACCCTGCGGAGAAAACTCATTTCAGCCGCTTGTATCCGAGATCTCGTTCTTTCGGTCACAACCCAAAGCTCATGACCATAGATGAGGGTGGGAACGTAGATCGATCGGTAAATTGAGAGCTTTGCCTTTCGACTCAGCTCTCTCTTCACCACGACAGACCGGTACAGCGCCCGCTTCACTGCGGACGCTGCACCTATCCGCCTATCGATCTCACGCTCCAGTTTTCCCTCATTCGTGAACAAGACCCCGAGATACTTAAACTCCTCCACTTGGGGCAGGACCTCCTCCCCGACCCGGAGAGGGCATGCTACCCTTTTCCGGCTCAAGACCATGGCCTCGGATTTGGAGGAACTGATCCTCATCCCGGCCGCATCACACTCGGCTGCAAACCGCTCCAGCGAAAGCTGTAGATCACGATCTGATGAAGCCAATAGGACCACATCATCTGCAAAAAACAGAGAAGCGATTCTAAGGCCACCAAAACGGATCCTCTCAACACCTTGGTTGTAAAATCAAAAATATGTTAGGATTTTTTTGTCTCCAAACCCTGTGTCATTTTCACCACTTTTATTGTCTGTCCAACAGATCTCACTTGTAAATGAGTCTTTGAGGCTCAATGGGATTTATCTGTTTAAATAAATGTTAAATGAAAAATAAACAGGTTGAATGAATACTGCTGCTCACAGTCACCTCTCGTCTAAGTGTAGCTTCCACAACTCTCCAAGATCTTTACTGTGTGACTCATCAACTTTACTCCCCTGTAGTTGCTACAACTCTATGCATCACATGCACAGCCTGTATCTTGGGTCCTGAACCGTATGCGTTTTGATATTGTCTCTGTCTGTCTGTTCTTACGTGCGTACGTAAGGTTAAGCTTTCTCTCATCTCGCCCATAAATTCTGATCTACTCATATGCATCATCTCTTGACAGTATTGCATATGTTTTCATCACCCCAGCTTCAAGGTCAAGGTCAAAAATCAATATCAAAGTTAAGACAAGGTACCCTGATGCATGCTCAATAATCCAGGTAGAAAAATCTAAAAAAGCTAAGTCTGGTCCTCTGGACATTCAAAAAAACAAAACAAAGCAAAAAAAATTGTAGAAACGTTTCGTCTTTCGTCCGAAAGACTTCCTCAGTCTGAGCTGCTGTATTCAGCTCAGTCTTATAAATAGCACCCTCTCACAGTGGATCAACCAGTTGGCTGATGACAGCCGAAACCAGCTGCTCACATGATCAAGGAGGACCATCAGCCTAACGATGGATCGTTAGCACCCTGATGGTTGTTTGCTATTCACAGAGGGCTGAGTGATACTAGCAATAACAGCATTGTAAGAGGGGGACAGTTGAACCCGGAGGCCTCCACCTCTGTTTAATGATGGACGGTTTCTTTTCACAAAGATGGCCTCCTTTACTCCTCTCTCAAACCATCGTTCCTCTCTATCAAGGATGTGAACATCTTCATCCCTGAAAGAGTGACCGCTGGCCTGGAGATGAGTGTAGACCACAGAGTCCTGAGAGTCCTGACCTGATGATGTCCTGACATCATCAGGTCAGGTTGATCCACTGAGGGTGCTATTTATAAGACTGAGCTGAATGCAGCTTCTCAGACTGAGGAAGTCTTTCGGACGAAAGACGAAACGTTTCTACAATTTTTTTGCTTTGTTTTGTTTTGTTTTTTGAATGTCCAGAGGACCAGACTTAGCTCTTTTAGATTTTAAATTAAGACAATGTCTTTGCTTTTCCAGGCCATAACTTCTGATCTGTTCAACTTGATACATGTTCACCATCAATACATAAAGCGTTGTTTGCACTTTTCATCACCCAGCTTCAAGGTTACATATCAAGGTCAAACATTATACAAGGTTTTTACTTCTTCTTACTTACTTATTTTTATGCACTTAACTTTAAAATACTGCTTTGCTAATTTTAGCTTTTAGCGATACAATTTTTAATAATTAGCTTTAGTCTAAAATTGTATTCAACATTAAAGTAATGGTGTGCTAATTTTATCTTTTAGCTACGGTTTTGTTATTTTAGCTTTTAGCACTGTTTTGTCCTTACCTACTTATTTACTTGTCTTTATGTTAGCTTACATAAATGTTGTTAAGTTAATTTGTATGGTTATACTATATACTGTATATGAATGCATGTTTGTGTTAAAGACCGTGTAAAGTGAAATTAAATGTGTGTTTTTAGTTTGTCACATGGCATAAATATGTGTTATTAATCACCCATATAAATCTGACTGATTAAAAACATTGTTTTCCTTATAAAATTAAGTCTCAAAAATCATGAAAAAACATAATTTTCCCTTGGTCTGAAACTGTGGGGGCGTGTCAGCGCGTGGGCGTGGTTTCAGCGCAGTACTGCGGCCTGCAGCTGAGCTGTGTGTGGAGAGGCAGACAGCAGAGCCAGTAAACCTGCTCTGTTTTTATCTGAGTTCTGTCTGTAACAGCAGCTACTTTTTCCAAGAGTTACGCTGTTTTTGTAAATAGTTTTCTTGTGTGTTTTTAATCTGGAATAAAAAATAAAAAAAGTTGTACCATGCGGGAATTGAACCCATAAGGTTTGGGACGGAAGGCAACGCTTTTTCCATTGACCTATCCAGGCATTACAGATACTCTGTATATAACCACGCGGTATAAAAACACGTTATGATTTGTACGGGTGCCCTGACCATTGCGACATCCAGGGAAGATGCACTAACGAGGCATAATTGATTAGCTAGCTAACAATGAACAAAATATCTATGCTATTGCTATCTGATGCTATCTGCGATTCGCGAGTGAACGGCTCCACCGAGGTGAATTTATACGGCTGGAGCTGCAGGGGGTGGGGCTATACTTAAGAAGACCGCGTGACGAAACGCGGTCACATTTAAAACACGCCTAAAAAATCCTGAAACAGAAATATCTTTATACACAGTTTGCTCTATAACTCCAAAATTAATTGAGCTACAATTTTGAGACTTTTTACTCATTTACAAGATTACAATTATGACATTTATAATGTTTATTGAAGAAAATGTTGAAATTCACTTTACACGGTCTTTAAGTGGCCCCTGAGACGACTTCTGTTGTGACTTGGCACTGTATAATTAAACTGAGTTGAATTTTATTGAATTGAATATTGACCCCCCCACACACACCCACACGCATGCACACCTACGCACACACGCATGCACGCACGCACGCACGCAAACACACACACACACACACCTGATGTTCTCCTAACAGCCTGTGAGTCATCACACCAGCAGCTTGGACTGTTTCTACAGTCAGCTGCAGCTCACAGCAATATGTGTGTATGACTGTAATTGAAAAGCTGGATGCTGCTGGATGCTGCTGTTGCCAGCAGCACTCTTTGATATGTTACATTTGGGGTTGGGCCAAGTTCTCCCTCCCGGCTGACTGCAAGTCTTCTGCTAGATGAGCAGAAAATGACTGAAATTCAAAGCGTCATCAAACCCAAACAAAGTAACAAATGCATAAATAGAAAAAGGGGGTGGGGTGGGGGTGGGGATTAAACACAACATGAAGGCCAGAAAAATCTACATCTAGATCTATGTGTCAAATCAACACAAACCAACTTAATACGTTACTAAAACTAGCATTTTAAAAACAAATCTTAGAGTTGCAGTAGCTCAGTGGTTTATTGCTGTAGCCTTGTTACCTCATGGGGCTGCTAGTCTGAGCCCATGTTGTGTCAGAAAGGACAATAGATTTTTTTTGCTGTTGCAAACCCTGCAGAAGAGCGCAGCTGAAAGAAACTCATTTTACTTTTTTTATGAACACACCTTAAAAGTGACTGACAACAAAGTCTAAAAATAATGCCGTGTGTCTAAATTTGAAACTTGTAATCTAAAATAAGGTTCAGGTTTTTAATTTTAACCAGGTCAAAGTACTGAAGTACCAAAGCTTCAAAAGAGGAATAAAAAGCCTGGATGTGTGGCTGACCTCTAAATATTTTGTCTCATTTGATGTTTGTTCATAGTTTAAATGTTTGAAGATGTATTTTTGATCAAGAATTGTAAAAATGAAGAACACAATTTTTGTGTTGTCCTTGTTGGGAGACTCCTGGGGCTCCGGGCTTGGGGGCCACTGTTGCGTGTCTGTGGCTCCGGTCCTCCCTGTGTTACCATCATGTCCTGTGGGGGCGGGTTTGTGGGTTCCCACATCCACTATTGAACATTCTTATGGAGAAATCTTATACTGTAGTGACAAGCTGCTCACACAGGTGTTTAGATCAGATACACACTCAGTTGGGTTGTGGTGGCCACTAAATACATCTTGTATTACCATGTACCGTATAAAATATTTTCTAATGATGTTATAAGTATCATTATACTGTATATGTTGTTTAGTTGTGGTTTCTCGGTTTTGTCTTTCCGCAGGTCTAGAGGCAGACTTCAATGATGTTGATTTGTGTTCACTTTATACATCTCTCTCTCCTCTACTCCTAACTTGTGGTGTGTTTGAGCAGCACATCTCATCCCAACTGCTCCCCGGCGCACTTTCTATAGCTGCCCACTGCCCCACCTGGTGGTGGTTGGGTTAAATGCAGAGTCAAATTTTGTCTTGTATGGAAACATACACAGATGACAAAAATGTGACATTATTATTATTATTATTATTATTGTCTTCTTTCTCTTTTAACCCTTCTCTCACTTTTCTACCTTTGCTTTCTTCTTTGTCTTTTCACCCCCGTGTCCATTACATCTTAAACAAACCCAAAGCAAATTCTAATAAATTTTTATTTATACATATATATCAAGTGGAGCAATAAGGTCAGCCATAATGCTCTGCTTGTGAAAATAAATCTGTTGGGCATCACCTCAACACTCAGACAATAATTCTGAGTGCCACAATGCCGAACAGGACAAGAATAAAAAAAAAAGGAAAAAAAATAACAGAAAAAAATAAAATAAAATACCATATCATAAGTGGAAGAATCGAGCATTCTATGTCAAATTTATAGTTTTGTTTTCAGTTATTTATTTATTTTTACATCCCAGAGACTTTAGTGCATGTACATTTTTATTTTATTTTATTTTTCCCACAGATGTGTCCAGATGGAGGCTATGACACGACATAAAAAATGAATACCATCAAATCAGTTTTGTTTTAAAGTCTTTAACATATCCAAGGCTCTTATCCTCACTAAAACCCCTACAATTTATTCTATTAAAAACCTGTGCTTTGCTTTGAAGTGATTACTTAAATATTTCAAACAATAAATTTGCATTAGATTTTAAAACCTGAATATGAACAAATGTTTTAACGTTTTGAGCAAGTCTAAAGCTGTTCAAGGGATTTATAAAAATATTTTATTTTTTACCATTTTGGTTGCACTTCTTGCTTTTTGTTTAGAAAGTAAAATTATTATTGAGGGTGGTTCTGTATTTCTTGGGAGAAAAGGATGGATTCGCCATTTTAGCTCTATGGTAAGAACTTTGATGTAACTCTCTGTCAGTGTGGTGTGGCTATGATGGGTTCGTAGCCTAGGCTTCAGTCCAGCGAGACCACTTCTACGTCAGATTCTCCACATCTAAGCTACAACAGTGCATGAGGGCCCGTCATCATGGATACACTGCTTCCATGCTTCACCCAGGACCTTACTACTCAGTCTCCACAATGGTAAACCACCATGACCTCACCACTTTAGCTCTGTCTACAGCTCAAAACCATTGTGGGCTTATCACACTATATCACCTGTAATAAGAAGCCCGTTGTGTTCCTTGTGTCCTGAAGACTTAACCAAAACCTTGAAAAGACCATCCGTTTTCTGGCAAGTTATTATTTTATTATTAGCAGGGTCGTCATCCGGAGTGAAGGGAGCCTAACAGATGAGATCAAAGAAGGGCAAAAGAAAAAACCTGCAGAGACAAAGAGGCATAAATACAAATCATGAAAAAAAAAGAAACAAATAATAATAATAATAATAATAATGAATTCCATTTATAATGCACTTTTCATTAATAAAAATCTCAAAGTGCTAGTTATTAATTATTCAAAATAATCAATCATAGAATAAAATAAACATATTCATTCAACCTTTATTTAGTCAGGTAAATCTCATTGAGCCTCGAGGGCTCATTTACAAAAGCGACCTGCTACAAACTAAAGAATGATGAACAGCAATGATAGAATTTCCTTAAACAACAAACAACAGAAAGAAAAAAAAAACGTAGGAGAGAAATAGAAAGTGAAATGCAAAGTTATGCAAATATGAAGATACAGAGATTAGAAGACTTATTTAATGTTTTGAGAGTTACTTTGTGTCTCATTAGTTCTCTTGTGCAGCTTATTCTCATCCTTATAGGTATTTTTGGAATTTATGTAAATAAAATAGTTTATATGTAATAATGAAATTTACAAAAACCCTTTGAGTTGGTGCTGTTTGAAGTGAAAGCTTTGCATCATAAAGTCCTGGTGGATCTTTTTATTATTTATATACTCAATGCATTAAATCCTCTCTGAGGATGAAAAGAAACAAGTGAGTTTTTTTCTTTGGCTGGCTTTTTTATGGCCAAATCGTCCCGAGGGTGTGTGTGAGAGACTTTGTCTTTTTGTTGTTCTGCATTGAAGCACCAACCTGCTTCTGAAGGATGCAGTTATTGTGGGGCAGCTGTGGCTGAGTGGTTAGAGCAGTCGTTCTCCAATGGGAGAGTTGGGGGGGTTTAATTCCACCAGCAGTCACGTTTTGAAATGTCTTTGGGCAAGACACTGAACCCCTCATTGCCTCTGATATGTGTCCAATTGGTGTATGAATGTGAGCCAAAGCACTGATTAGTCTTTGTAAAAACATATAATAGAGTGCTGTTGGGTAAATGAGGGAATAGACTGTGTTGCAAAGCACTTTGAGTAGCTCGATGATCGAAATGGCCCTATATAAGTGGAGTCCATTTACCATTATCAAGAACTGGATGCCGGTTGTTCTCTTAAACAGACTCTCTTTGGTTTACTCACATGTCCTGTTGTAAAAAATATCTAACCCTGCTCTAATGCTACAAGCCTGGCTGCCCTTTCACTTGGTCTCTTGGACACATAAAACATTGACCTTCCTTTTCAGCATCATGTCAGCCAGCTCTCTACCTTTGCCTGTCATTGTATCATGATCAGCTTCCGTGTGTGGAACCCATGAGCAGGAAGACGACGAGACTCCGGTAAAATAAGTATAAAACGTTTCTTATTAAATAAACAAAACAAAATGTTGTCAGGGCAGCTAACTTACTTTAACAGATGACACGAAAGGGGGAACAGATCATAAAGCCTTAGGACAAAGACAATTCAGAGACACTGACAAGACACCAAGGGGCTGACTATATACAGACACTAACAAGATTAAATGAAAGGCACCTGCGGTGATTAGGATCAGACACAGGTGCGACAGTGCTGGAACACAGGAGGAGAAACGCTGAGGGGGACTGGTACACATGAGGGAAAACGCAACATGCAGGACCAGACCCCAGAAACCCTACAGTCCCCACATTTAGAGTTGCCACCCTCAGTCCTACATTCTTGACTTTTCTCTTCTCCCTCTGTCTCTTGACATGTTTCCCTCCTCATTGTCTTTGACTAAGCACAAGTTTTGCTTGCATCCTGTTTGTCAACAGCACCAGTGGCGGTCGGGTCTTGAACGATCTGGTATGGTGTCAGATGAACCTGCATATTAGTTTTGGCAAAAGTGTTTTATGTCAGATGCCTTGTTTTTGAAATAAATACAAAAATAAAAACTAAACAACCCCCGCCAAGGAGCTTAGTGTCCTTTCCCCAGACGTGGGTTACTGGGGCCCCACCCTGGAGCCTGGCCTGGGGGAGGGGCTCGTCAGCGAGCACCTGGTGACCAGGTCTCTACCTATGGGGCCCAGTCAGGCTCAGCCCAAAGGAACAGCGTGGGTTTGCCTTACTGTGGACCTACCACTTGCAAGAAGGGCCATAAAAGTCAGGTGCATGATGCCATGGGCAGTGGTGCTGGAAGGTACACCAGCTGGGGGACTTCAATGCTCATGTGGGTAATAACAACATGACCTGGAGTGACGTGATTGGGAGGAACGGCCTCTCTGATCTGAACCTGAGTAATGCTCTGTTGTTTGACTTCTGTGCTTGTCATAGCTTGTTCATCATGAACACTATGTTCAAACATAAAGGTGTCCATAAGTGCATGGTACCAGGGCGCCCTAGGTCGTAGTTCAATTCATAGTCATGTCATCTGATTTGCGTCCATTTGTTTTGAACACTTGGGTGAAGAGAGGAGCGTAGCTGTCAACTGATCACCACCTGGTAGTGAGTTGGATCAGATGGTGGAGGAAGATGCCGGACAGATCCAGTAGACCCAAATGTGTAGTGAGGGTTTGCTGGGAATGCTTGGCAGAAGAACTTGTCAGAGAAATCTTCAACTCACACCTCCAGGAGAACTTTAACCACATCCCAGCTGAAGTGGGGGACATTGAGTCCGATTGGGCCATGTTCCGTGCCTCACTTGTTGAGGTAGCTGCCTTAAGCCATGGCCACAAGGTTGTCAGTGCTTCTTGTGGTGGCCATCCATGAACTCGGTGGTGGACACCCTGGGTTAGGGAGGCTGTCAAGCTGAAGAAGGAGTCTTATCAGGCACTGTTGGCCAGTGGGACTCCTGAGGCAGCTGAGGAGTATTGGAGGGATAAGCGATCCACAGCCTTTGCTGTTGCTGAGGCAATAGCTCAGGTGTGGGAGGAGTTCAGTGAGGCCTTTGATAGAGACTCTCCATCAGCTCTGAGGAGATTCTGGTAAATCATCAGGCAACTGAGGAAGGGAAAGCCACATTTTACTAACACTGTTCAGTGAAGGTGGGATGCTATTGACCTCAACCATTGATGCTGTCGGGAGGTGGAAGGAATACTTCTCAGACCGTTTCAATCCCACCAGCACATCTTCCATTGAGGAAGCTGAGTCGAGGGGCTTTGGGGTTGGTCCATCCATAACCTTTGCTGAGGCTGCCAAGGTAGTTAAAAAGCTCTGAGGCAGCAGGGCTCCAGGAGTGGATGAGATTTGTCCTGATTTCCTTAAGGCTCTGGATGTTTTGAGGTTGTCTTGGTTGACACGCCTTTTCAATGTTGCATGGACATTGGGGGCAGTGCCACTGGATTGGCAGACTGAGGTGGTGGTTCCCCTCTTCAAAAAGGGGGACTGGAGGGTGAGCTGCAATTATAGGGGCATCACTCTCCTTAGCCTCCCTGGTAAGGTCATTCACGGGTACTGGAGAAATGAGCCTGATCGTTGGTTGAACCTCAGATCCAGGAGGAACAATGCAGGTTCCGTCCTGGCCGTGGAACACTGGATCATCTGTTTACCCTCACTATGGTCCTCAAGTGGTCATGGGACTTTACCCATCCAGTCTACATGTGTTTTGAGGATTTGGAGAAGGCATTTGACTGTGTTCCTTAGGGTACACTGTGCGGGGTGCTCCGTGAGTATGGGATTGGGGGCCCATTGTTACAGGCTGTTCAGTCCCTATCCAAGCGGTGCGAGAATTTGGTTTGCATTGCTGGTAGTATGTTGGACCACTTCAGGGTGGGAGTTGGACTCCGCCATGGCTGCCCGTTGTCAGGATTCTGTTCATAATTTTTATGGACAGAATTTCTCGGCATAGCCAGGGCACAGAAGGTTTCTGGTTCAGTGGCCTCAGAATTCCGTCTCTGCTCTTTGACGATGCTGTGGTCCTGTTGGTGTCATCATGCCATGGTCTTTAACTCTCACTGGAGCAGTTCACAGCTGAGTGTGAAGTGGCTGGGATGAGAATCAGCACCTTCAGACCTGAGGCCATGGTCCTGAACCAGAAAATGGTGGATTTCTCTCTTCAGGTTGAAAGTGAGTTTCTGCCTCAAGTGGAAGAGTTCAAGTATCTTGGGGTTTTGTTTATGAGAGAGAAGAATGGAGCGTGAGATTGACAGACCGATTGGTGCAGCATCTGCAGTATTGCAGACTCTGTACCAGTCCGTTATGGTGAAGAGAGAGCTGAGCTGTAGGGCAAAGCTTTATGTTTACCGGTCAGTCTACATTCCTACCCTCACCTATGGTCATGAGCTCTGGGTAGTGACTGAAAGAATGAGAATGTGGATACATGAGTTTCCTCCGCAGGGTAGCTGGACTCTCCCTTAGAGATAGGGTGAGAAGTTCAGTTATCAGAGAGGGACTCAGAGTAGAACCGTTACTCCTCCACATCGAGAGGAGCCAGTTGAGGTGGTTAAGGCCTCTGGTAAGGATGCTCCCATGGTGCCTCCTTAGGGATGCGCTTCAGGCATGTCCGACTGGGAGGAGGCCCTGTTGAAGACCTAGGACACGCTGAAGAGACCATGTTTCTCACTTGGCCTGGGAACACCTTGGACTCCTCCCAGAAAAGCTGGAGGAGGTGGCTGTGGAAAGCAATGTCTGGGCCTCCCTGTTCAAGCTGCTGCCCCTGTGACACAATGTCGGAATAAGCCAAAGATAATGAATGGATGCATGTCAGATGCCCTTCCTGACACAACTCTTACCATTTACCCAGGCTTGGGACTGGCACATGGCTAATGTTCCTTAGTGGGGGGGAGGGGGGGGGGTTTCTCTCTGAGATGATGTTTCCTAATAAATTTATAATCACTCTAAGTGCTCCAATAAAACCTCCAATACACAGGCACCAAGTCTGGGGGCTAGGAAAAGACCCACATCAACACAGCACCTCTCACCATTGGAAACTCCTGAGTGGAATAAGGTCTAGCCCCTCTCAAGGAGATTGGTTCCAGAGCCCATGCTATGTGTCGAGGTGAGCCCAACTATATTTAGACGGTATCTCAATCTCACCCACAAGCTCAGGCTCCTTTCTCACCAGAAAGTTACATTCCATGTCCCAAGAGCTAGCTTTGGTAAGCCAGGGTCAGAGAGCACCAATGCCACTGCCTTTGGCCACTACCCATGGCGTCACTTTTATGGCCCCTTCTACAGGTGGTGGGCCACAGGAAGGCAAACCAATGTTGCTCATTCTGACTGAGCCTGACTGGGCCCCATGGGTAGAGACCCGGTCACCAGGCACTCGAAGGCGAGCCCCTCCCCTAGGCCAGGCTCCAGGGTGGGACCCCAGTAACCCACGCCCGGGCAAGGGACACTGAGCTCCTTGCTTTTTCATGTCCATATGAGTTTTTGGGATTGCTCTTTGTCTAGCCTCTCACCTACCAGGATCAGTCTTCCTTGGAAGGCCTTACCAGCAACAATTGCAATTGCCCCTGACAACATAGCTTCCAGGATCATTCAGGTGCACAAACTCCTCCACGATAAGTTGGTGATTGAAGGAGATTTGTTCAAGGCGTGTTTGACTTTCTTTCCCCCACGTGCATTGGCATAAGCTCTCTAAAACTTTATAGTGTGACAGAGCCTTGATAAAACCTGTAAATAAGGATTTCTGCCTAAACAGTACACATGCAGCAGGGCTTGAAAGTTTGTGAACTCTTTATAATTTTCTATATTTCTGCATAAATATGACCTAAAACATTATCAGATTTTCACACAAGTCCCAAAAGTAGATAAAGAGAACCCAGTCAAACAAACGAGACAAAAATATTGTAATGGGTTCATTTATTTGTTGAGGAAAATGATCCAATAGTACATATTTGTCAGTGGCAAAACTATGTGAACCTCTAGGATTAGCAGTTACTTTGAAGGGGAAATTAGAGTCAGGCATTTTCAATCAATGGGATGAGATGCCTCTCTCACATTGGCTAATAATGTTCATGAGTCCTCCATCAGGAGAACACTGAACAACAATGGTGTGCATGGCAGGGTTGAAGGAGGAAACCACTGCTCTCCAAAAAGAATGTTGCTGCTCATTTGCAGTTTACTAAAGATCACGGACAAGCCAGAAATCTGCTGGAAGAATGTTCTGTGGACGGATGAGACCAAAATAGAACATTTTTGGTTGAAATGAAGTGTTTTGTTTGGAGGGAGAAAAACTGTGCATTCATGCATAAGAACCTATCCCATCTGTGAAACATGGTGGTGGTAGTATTATTCTTTGGACCTGTTTTGCTGAATCTGGTCCAGGTTGGCTTGCCATCATTGATGGAACAATGAATTCTGAATTATATCAGAGAATTCTAAAGAAAAATGTCAGAACATCTGTCCATGAACTGAATCTCAAGAGAAGGTGGGTCATGCAGCAACACAATGATGCTAAGCACACAAGTTGTTTTACCAAAGAATGGTTAAAAAAGAATAAAGTTCATGTTTTGGAATGGCCAAGTCAAAGACTTGACTTTGCCCTGCAGCTGTGAATGTTCCCAAATCTGCTGGCAGTCCTTCCTGCATTAACAATGAAGAAGACAAATATTGTTAGTTCTGTCTTCTTCCTCAATAAATTGGTTTCAGGTTTGGTTGAATGAGTCTGAACGCCATGTGCCTGTTAGCAGTGAAGGCCTTCATAGTGACCTGCAGACTCGCCATCATGATTAAACAGCTCTAAACCTGCCTAAACAGACAGAATTGCTCAGGCTGACCCTGGCTGACCTCAGGTTGGGACCCTGAGTACCGGTATACAATTTCATTTCACCTCATGTATCCCATGTGATGAAATTACAATAAAACCTACTTAAACTTGACCAGCAGTGACATTCCCACTCTCTGAGTGTTTCTGAAGCTTCATCGTTTTATTAGCAGACTGAAGTGATGATGATGGAAGAATTGCCTTCATCCTTTGCCTGGTTTTTGACTCATCGGTCAGTGATGTGTTCACTGTCAGGAAAAAGCTGCTGCTGGCTATAATTTAATGCTGCTCAACCAGAAATGTTTGCAGTTATGAGCATTGTTGTTGTTTCCCCCATGAAATTGTTTTGCCTAATTTTATGTTTTTTATATGTATCAAACTGTTCTGTTGTTTCTTTAGTCACAAATTCTGGTTTCTGGTTTTGCACCTTTTTTTAAGTGAATAATTTCCCCAATGCATTTATGAACACAAGCATGGGGTAAGTTTTCAAACCCCAATATATATTATTTTTACCAATAATGTGGTCCTGTTGGTGTGTTCAATGACGTCTGCATGCACTGGGACAGTTCAAAGTCAAAGTCAACTTTATTGTCAGAACTGCAATATGTACAGGACATACACAGGATTGAAATTGCGTTTTTCTCAGTCCCTCGGTGCAACAGTAACCATCTAAACACTAAAACACTAAAACATTTAATAAACATAAGCATAAAATAGTAAAAGTGTAACACTGTCCTGAGTTTTTGCATAGTAGTATAAAAGTATGAAAATTTACACCAACACTAAAACACTAAACATTTAATGAACATAAGCATAAAATGAAATAATAAAAGTGTAATACTGTCCTGAGTTTTTGCATAGTAGTATAAAAAGTATAAAAAGTATATCTATAAAATAAACTGAAGGTTCTAGCATTGACATTTGCAAAGAGTGGCAAAGCAGCATATGAGTTAATGTACACAGTATATGTATGAGGTAGTTGATGTTGGTATAGAGGCAAAGTGGCATATGCAGTAAGGCACATTGGGCATCCTTAAATAAGGCTAGTCAGAGAATACTGTATATGTATCAGCAGTAGTGTAGATATAAAAGTAGTGTAAATGTAAACAGTAGTAATAAATGTAAACCTGTAATAAATAATACCTGTAATAAATAAATACTGTAACCTGTAATAAATAAATAAGTAATAAATGTTCACTGCTGTATGTGAAGAGACTCGGATGGTGTTAGCTTCTGTTGGTCATGATCAGCTGAGAGAACATGGGTCTTTCCCTCTGAGTTGGGGATGAACATTTGCCTCAAGTGAATGAGTTCAAGTGTCTTGGGGTTTTGTTTGAGAGCGCTATTAGCATCTGTTTATATAGTCAAGTTCTACCTTTTTGGGCTTGTTAGTCTCATCTTGTCACATTTTATTTTTTTCATTTGTATGTGTTTGCATTTGTTATATAAATTGTACTTGTCTGTTTACTGTTTGTTTTTGCTTTAGTTTGCATCTAATTTGCTTGAGCTGTATCCCAGCGTTTATTAGATTTTTTTCATACTTTTGTCTTCTTTTGTTCTGTACATTTGTCTTTTGTGTTGTTTTGCATTTGTGTCTAAATGATTTTACAGATATGCCCTCAGACACTTTTTTTGATAAAAAAATGCAACTTTACTTGAAAATTTAGATCCCGCAGGTGATAAGAGCGTTTGCGAGTCAAACTTTTTTGGAACATTAATTTGGACAACCAAAGAGCTCATCAAACACCATGTTATATTTACCATATATATACCATATATATTTATATACTGTATAATACCATATATTAATTACAAAAAGTTCAAGACAAAAAACAACTGAACTTTATTTGTAACGGAAGACGTTTCGCTTTGCTATACTAAAATGTGCACATTTTGGACAGAGAAGACAGATGGTTTGAGAGGGGAGTGAAGGAAGCAATGTATGTAAAAAGAGAGACACCATCTCTAAACAGAGGAGGAGGCCTCTGATTTCAACTTTCAAAAACTTATAATGCAGCTTTAGGACTGATACCCAGCCAGTTTCACACCTATCAGATGGGAACAGAGGGGCCACTACTGTACAGATAGTTCAATCTGCATATGTATGTGTGTATCTTATCTCAGCTTTATAACCTGAACCCCACACTCATGGCTCTGAATTGAGAAAGCTTCTCGGATGAGAAGCGAAAACGTCTTCTGTTACAAATAAAGTCCAGTTGTTTTTGTCTTGAACTTTTTTGAATTTACCATGTCCTGGATGACTGAGAATCTTCACCAGCACATATATTAAGTATAAATTAGCTTGAACTTTATGGTTTAGGATTCAGAATCCCTGCCCATAATCGCAGAAGAACTGATAAAAACCCCACAAAATTTTATTCCCAGATTCCTCTCTTACTTCACACACACACATGCACAAACATGCCCCTCCTTTACAGACTGTAACAGCAGCAGCATGCTGCACAGGCCTGGTGGCTTTGTGCCTTCACAGCTCAGTGGTCTTCATTAAGACGATGAGTAAGAAATTATCCATCCAGCGTCCCACCGCCAAGTTGCCCTGCAGCCGTGAATGTTCCCACGATCTGCTGGCAGTCCCTCCTGCACACAGATTCATCTGACAAACCTCTCAGGGTCTTTTGTCACTCTTCACTGCAGTTAGAGCTGGAAACTTAATTAGGACTATCATTGTGAGGAAATGGAATGACACAGAACAGAGAATAAAAAGGGAAAAATACATTTTTTTCTTTATTTTTTTTTTCTTTATGTTTTTAGTTCCTTGATGTTTCATTCATATATCCTGCAGGCTTTTGAATCGGTAAGAACGCCAATATTTGATTCCCACCACGTACAAAGTAGAAACAAAAAGAGGTTTAGTTTCATGCAGTTAAAAAATGTGATCATGTCAAACAGGGTTTGTTAAAATTATACAGTTGAACAGCTCATTGACTAATTTCCCTAAAAGCTATAATCAGAATTACTGCTGATGTACCGGAGCTGCTATTCTAGTAACGTGGTATTTATTGGCCAATGGTGATTCCCATAGACATCAAATGGAATTATGGTGAGTTGCAAAATTATTTTCTGTTTTGTAGCACAACAAACCTCATTTTCAAATGAATTTTGTAGGGGCAATATTTGTAAGTAAGTAAGAAAGTAAACTTTATATATATAGCACCTTTCACAGATATAAAATCACAAAGTGCTTTACAAAAGAAATGCACATAATAAAATCATAATAAAATCATACACTCTTAAAACATGCTATACAAAAAGGTTACACCAGATAAACTCTAAAATCGATAAGTACAATTAACCATAAGCCTGTTTGAAAAGATAAGTCTTAAGACTTCTTTTAAATGCATCAGTTGACTCGGAGCCGCGCATTGTTAGAGGGAGAGCGTTCCAGAGCCTCGGTGCCACCACCTGAAATGCTCTATCACCACGGGTTTTAAAATGGGTTCTAGGGACCGACAGCAGTAGCTGATTAGAAGACCTCAGAGTTCTAGATTGACAAAGAGGCTTCAAAAGGTTGAAAACATATTTGGGAGTCTCACCATGGAGTGCTTTAAAAGTTAAAACCAAAATTTTAAAATGAACCCTAAAATAAATCGGAAGCCAGTGGAGAGAGTACAGAACAGGAGTAATATGATCCGTTCTGCGGGTTCCAGTCAAAAGTCTGGCTGCAGCGTTCTGAACAGACTGAAGAGAAGCCATGGTGGATTTACTTATCCCTACTAAAAGGCCGTTACAATAATCCAACCGAGAAGAAATAAAAGCATGGACAACCATTTCTAATTCTGTCCTAGATAAAATAGCTCGCAACTTTGAAATGTTCCTTAAATGATAAAAACAGTTGCGAACTAACAGTTTACAATGACTGTCCATTGACAGAGAGCTGTCAAAGAGAACACCCAGATATCTAAGGTTGTTTTTGTTCGAAGGATTTAAGAACCCAAGATGCTTCCTTATTTCCATGATTTTATCATCTGGAGCAACGATAAGTGTTTCAGTCTTAGCAGCATTTAACTGCAAGTGGTTGTCATTAAGACAAATTTTAATGTCAAATACTGTAGGCAGTTACTGAGTTCAGTCAATTTGTAAAATTCAGACAATCGAAATGAACAGTAGATTTGAATATCATCTGCATAGACATGGTATGAGACGTTACTGTAGCGATCGAAAATAAAACTCAATGGGCGAATGTACAGTAAAAATAAGAGTGGGCCCAAAACTGAACCCTGGGGCACCCCATAGGACAGCTCAGCAACATTAGAGTGAACATTGTTCATAAAAACAGTAAAAGACCTATCAGACAAATAAGACTTAAACCAGTTTAAAACAGTGCCAGAAATACCAAACAGTATATAAAAATCACTGTACAAATTGTACAGTAATTTGGTTTACACAACATAGCTCCACTTGTTATATCTAAAAAAGCTAAGTCTGGTCCTCTGGACATTCAAAAAACAAAACAAAACAAAGCAAAAAAAAATTTTTTTTGTTTTTTGCTTTGCTTTATTTTTTGAATGTCCAGAGGACCAGACTTAGCTTTTTTAGATTTTTCTACCTGGATTATTGAGCATGCATCAGGGTCCACTTGTTATAGTGAAACAAACAAGCAATATATCTGTGTAGTCTGAGATGAAGGTTTTGAGTGTTATTTTTTATCATGGCTCTAATCTTTGCACTGTCTGATGATGGGGTGAAAACTCCTGCTTTTATAGAGCGATCAAACTGATAATAACCTGTGAATCTATACATTTAATCAGAAGCACATGGCTGATTCATAAATAAAGTGGAAACAACAAAGGTGGAATCGTTTTTCCACACACAACTTTTCCATTCTGTCTACATTTTTATTCATTAAATAAGGGCATGGTCAAATCTGTTGTGGGTTTTTGTACATTTAAGGTAACATTTGAATAATTTTAGAATATGATTAAGACCAAATTGGGCAGCACAGTGGCACAGTTGGTCGAGCGGCTGCCCCTCAGCGAGCAGGTAGTCCCAGTTCAAATCCTGGTCCGGGGGCCTTTCTGGGTGGAGTTTGCACGTTCTCTTCGTGCTGTGGGTTTTCTCCGGGTACTCCGGTTTCCTCTCACAGACCAAAAACATGCATACCGTATTTTCCTCCTGATAGCTTGCACCTTTCTATAGGTCGCTTTGTCCAATTATTGGAAATAAATTGGAAAAATCCATAAACGGGTCGCACCTTTATTTAGATCGCACCTATGTCATCGCCGACGTAACGCGTCACCCACCGCTGACATGACGCGTCACCGCTGAGACAACCCGGAAATGTGGTCTGAGTGTTTAGCTCTGCTGCAAATGTCTGCCACAGGAGTGCACAGCAAGACTTTAAGAAGATTAACACGGTAAAAACAATTATTTGTTTGCTAAAAATTATAGCTGACATTATAGCACAAGGGTTCCTGAGCTTAACCGTTCCTTAATAAATTCACGAAATGGTCAAATCTGCTGGATTTAAATTGTTTCGCTTTGACGTTCTCCAAACTATTGCGTGCGCTGCGAAAATAAATTATAAATAAATCGAATTTTAGCTCAAACAACTCCAACAGCTAACAGTTTGTAGATGAACACCAAATAATTACTTTCTGTAGGTTTCAAGAAAATCCGCGGTGTGGTTTATGAGCTATTAAGACAAATAGTAGCAGGAAAATAACCGAAGCTAACGCAACACGTTTACGTCTATAAAACATCAAATATTTTTTTTATCTCAAACATCTCATAAATCTAGTCACTTGTAAATGTCCATACAGTGATTACTTTCTGTAAGTTTGATAAACTTCTTTCCTGTGGTTCTTGACTTATCTTGCTAACAAACACAGCTAACAGTAGTTACCTCCAGAGCAGGAGGCCGGGCAGCGACAGAGTCAGTCCGACCAGAGGAGGCTGCCGTCGGACACATGAGGTGGGAACGGTCAGTGTACCCTAGCGGACAAAAGTGGTACTGCACCATTTTTTGCCAAAATGAAAAACAGTCATATCTGAGCCAAAAATTGGTCTAAAAATATGGGATAAAATCCATAAACAGGTCTCACCTCTCTATAGGTCGCAGGGCATGCAAATTAGGCAAAAAACTGCAACCTATAATCCAGAAAATACGGTAATAGGTTGATTGGTAACTCTAAATTATCCCTAGGTTGTTTGTCTCGTTTGTCTCTGTGTCCCTGTAATGGACTGGAGACCTGTCCAGGGTGTCCTCTGCCTCTCACACAGTGACTGCTGGACATGGGCACCACGCACCAGTGACCCACGCGACCCGAAAAAGAAGAAGCAGGTAAAGATAATGAATGCATGGAAAAGTGAAGAGCATGTATGTGATTCAATCTTAAAATGTCCAGGGCGCCATTAGTTAACATTTTCTTGTGTTAAATAGCTGCAGGTAACAGCAGATGTTGCAGACTTTTTTTTAGTACATGCTCTGCTGTGGGGATGGAGGTGGAGGGATTTTGTTGTGTTAAATGCACATGCACAGGGGAGGAGTTCCTTTGAGTTATTTATAGAAGCTGTCCTGATTTCGTTGCTTGCCATAAATAAACTCACCTACTCCGGTTTCTTCTTTGAGCTGCATGTTTTGGTTGTTTATGAATGGAAAATAGAGTTCATCTCATCATCTGCATCATATGCAGGAGTAGGAAGGATAGAGGTCATATTTTAGGGATGTACTTGACTAGAATGTTTTCAGTGATCTAATTATCACCCAAGTATTGTGATTACTGTTTAGAAAATATAATTGTTTAAGAAATTTCACAAAAATTTCTCCATAGACCAGGTGTCTGCAACCTTTACAATCAAAAGAGCCATTTTACGCCTTCGTTTACTAAATTAAAAGTGTTTAGAGCCGCAACAACATGCTACAACTGTGGTTATCAACTGGTGGCCCATGGACCACTTTATGTTTGTTGGAAGGAGCTTTTGTGGCCACTAGGGGTGACATTATAAATATAAAACAACTAATAATTTATATTTTTACAATTTAAGACAAATGAAAAGACCAGATTCTTTTAAAGAGAGGTTTTAAATTAATAAATGTTATGAACAATGCAGACCTAGGTAATATTTTTAATTGTGGGGGGAAAAAAAGTATAGAAATAAAGTAAAGTTAAAGTGGGTATGCTTTACTCCTTGTACTTGTTCCAGTATTCACACATTTGCAAAATAAATGACAGGAAAATGTTTTAGACTACCAGGAATCCTTTTTTTGTTGTTTGTAAAACAACAGATAAAATTAAGTTTTATGTTGGTTTTGGTCAAAGCTTGAAAGAGCCGCTGGAGGAACCAAAGAGCCGCATGTGGCTCTAGAGCCGCAGGTTGCAGACCCCTGCCATAGACAATAATGAGAATTTGAGAAAAACTGCCCTTTTAAGACATCTACATCTGTGACAAACTTCATAGTAGAAACACTGTTCAATGTTTAACTAACATATATGTAATATTTAACTAAAAGTTGGATATTACATGACTTGTTTGGCATTTCAGTATTTGTTAATTAATTTGATTGAATCTCATTATAAGTTTAAGGATTATTTTTTTAGGGAGGGGGGGTTACCATGGATTGTTCAACTTTCTGTTTTGATGTCACACACTCTAGTGTGACATTGAGCTGTTTAAACTCCCACATTTTTGTAAACAAACGTCATACATATTTAACAAATTTTACACTTTACACATCAAACTGTAAGCATGCTGTCTCCTTCTACCCAGAGCCGTATATATAGAGAGTTCTGACACTCTTTGAAGTCGCCAACTGGCAGTCAATCGTTCCAAACAACGGCCATGGAAACCTTGTGGAGCTGCGCCCTCTGGCGGCAACGGAGCGCTACTGCAGGCAGAGTCAGACTGTTGAGCATGGAACAAATCGCCCCCTCCATGACCCACGTGACTTCCGCATTCCATTCTTACAACGGATCTCTATGGAAGTGTCGCAACTCTCACTTTATATGGCTCTGCTTCTACCCATTGTGCTTCTCAATGCTATGGGACTTATGGCTTTCTCTTAAATTCCCTCAAAGTGCAGAATGCTCAATCTGTCATTTGCTTCTGAACACAATCTTCTCTACATATCTGAAAGTGAAAAGTACATAGACATAAACATATCTCATACATAGAACACTGTAGATATTAAAAAAGTGTGATGACCAGTGGTCTCGTGCAAAGGGTTACATACAAAAAGTGGCATATGCCCTTTTTTACACGAAGGTTCAGATGTAGCAATAATGAAATGACAGTGGAAACGTGTGTATCTGCAGATCAACTTTGTGGCTGAGATGTCCAGTTGCAGGTTTTGGTTAATTGTAAACACTTGTGGGATGTTGGGAATCTGTTAAAGATGTTAAAACAATGTGCACACCTGAGGGGGTCGAATCAAGATTTCTCGCTTGATTTGAAAGTCCGAGGATCTGTTTTAGAGTGGCTAGATGATTGTAACACTAAGTTGTCAGTAAAAAGCATAATCTGTTAACCTGTTTGGTTGTTAATATTAACCCAGAAAAAATAAAACGGATTGTGACAGCATATGTATTTCTTCATAGTTCTGCCTGGTGCTGGAACACCTTGGATAAACATCTGTCAAATAACATGAAAATATTTTGTCGTCATCTTAAGTCTGTCAGTCGAGCGTGGTGGCGCAGAGGTTAGAGAGTGCAGGCCTGTGATCGCAAGATCACCGGTTCAACTCCCGGTACCATCAACATCAAAATGTGGGTGGGATAGGTGAAACACACACACATCTGCCTCCACCCTCATTTGCCCCACTCTGGGCCCTTGAGCAAGGCCCTTAACCACCACCATCTGCTCATCCGGGCACCCTGGATGCAGCTCTTTGCTCCACACAGAGGGCTGTGGTAGTAAAAATAATTGCCAACTCTTTGTGCAACTTAATTTGCTGCGGTGACCCCTGAAGAAGAAAGCAGTAAAAAAAAAGTCTGTCAGAGTCAGAGATTTATTTGTCATTTGCATCTCATGTGGTACACGTGGTGTGAACAAAATTATGTGCTCAGGATCCCAGTTACATCCAACAATAAAATGTAAAAGAAAAACAGGAATAAGATCTAAGATATGAACTAAGAAAAACATCAACTAAAAATACACTAAGCACTAATAGTGTAAAATTACATTGAACAGCAGCACGAACATGAGTCTGTGTGAGCAGATGAGCAAGAATAAACACAGCAACAAGAGTGAGTGTGCTGGGTGAGTGAGGTCCTTCATGATGCAGGTGGCCCTCTTCCTGCATCTGGAGGTGTAGAAGTCTGTGATGGTGAGGAGACTGACTCCAACATCTTCTGTGCAGCCTTCACCACTCTCTGCAGAGCTTTTCTTTCTGCAACTGTGCAGCCTCCATGCCACACGTTGATGCTGGAGCACAGGATGCTCTCCACTGCACACCTGTAGAAGGAGGTGAGAACTGAGCTTCCCAGACCAGCTCGTCTCAGCCGTCTGAGGAAATAGAGTCTCTGACGAGTTTTCTTAATTAGGCTGGTCAGTCCAGTGCATGAAGGGTTTGATTAAATGCCAACATTTTTTAAACAACCTTTTTTTGTTGTTGCTCTTTTTAAAACAAATACACACAAAGAAAACAAAAGAAAAGAACACAGAACAAAATCCCCTCCCACACCGGATCAGTCACATGTACATAAATGATCTATACAGTCGTAGACATGTTTTCAAAAAATGACAGAAAAGGCTGTCAGGTGTCAAAAATCTTCCTGCAGAACCCCTCAGGGTGTATCTGACTTTTTCCAGATGGATATGGTTCAAGGCCTCTCTTATCCAACATACTATAGAGGCTGAGGGTTGTGGGTCCTTCCAAATGCACAAAACATGCCTTCTGGCCAGAAAAGAGCCAAAGGCAATCACATGCACAAGGACCAAGATGACTGCTGATTGGTGTACAGTTTTACCACATATCCCAGAGAATATGTCAAAAGTAGATTACCAAAAAGTCTGCAGTTTCAGACAGGTCCAGAATGTGTGCAATAGTGTAGCTAGAGTTCGTTTACAATGATTTCATGTGGGTCCAGGTTGGCTTTGACCTTGGACAGCTAGTCTTTGGACCAGTGCAGCTGGTGCACCACCTAGAATTGAATTACATCATGTCTCAGGCATATTGAGGATGCATAAATGTTCTTAATTAATTAATTTTAACTGTCAAATTTACCCACCAACATTTTTTTGTACAGGGAAATATTTTCATTTAATCATCATACATCTTAGAGAGTTTAAACTTCAACAAAATCTTTTTTATTCAATTGCATTATTTTTTAACATAAATATTGTTGATAAACATTGGTAAACTTGAAAACACCGAAAAGCCATATTTCCTGCTGTGTACCTATAGGAACATTTTATTATCCCCTGCCTTTTTTAAGAGCATCTCCAATGAACATTACAAAAATAATTTTTATTCCCACTTGCAGACATGATTTTGATTATGCAAAGAGGAGAATCACAAATCACAATGAACATGCACTGCCAGAGGCAGAAGAGGAGGCAATTGCGACATAGGAGAAACATTATGAGCAGGTGGGTCGTCGCAGCTGACACCCACAGAGATGCTGAGGGGAGGTGGGTTGTCACAGCTGACACCCACAGAGATGCTGAGGGGAGGTGGGTTGTCACAGCTGACACCCACAGAGATGCTGAGGGGAGGTGGGTTGTCACAGCTGACACCCACAGAGATGCTGAGGGGAGGTGGGTTGTCGCAGCTGACACCCAGTGGGACACTGGGAACAGGTGTCTCTAGAAGCTCAGCCTCGTCGGGCTGAGTGGGAAACATTGGAAGTGCAGAAGGTGCTGGCGTAAGTTCTGGATCTGTCTTCGGCCCCTCCTGTGGCAGTGTGAGCTGGCATCAGGCGTGAACCAGAGCTCCTCTTCCGGCTGTGCATTCTCCTCTGATGTCCATTCAAAAAAACTTGTACGAAGAGTGAAGCATTGGAAAGAGAGAAAACCGGGCTTGAAAGCCAGACGGCTTTCCCGAAGCTGAGACCACCTCCTTTCCTTCTCCTCCACCAGAAGAGGTGACGGCAGGATCTCCACATCCGGGCTGTGGTGTCTTAGTCTTCGGATAGGTTCAGTCCATATCCATTGAATGATGGACTCCTCCTGCGCTCGCTCCCACTGGGCAGTCAGAGTGGCTTCTTGGGCCAGGTGCTCGGCCCAAGTCATCCACCTGCTGGGTTGTTGTGGTCTTGGCATTCTGTCACAAGCTGGAGGGTTGGTTGAATCCAGATGTAGGCAGGACTCAGAGACCCAGGAGATAAAATAGAAATACTTTAATGAATACAAACAAAAGAGCTGTTGTTGCAGTGAAACTCACTTGACCAGGAAACACACAGAGAAACACGGGGAACCAACAAGACTTCACCAGACAATGACCAGACGACGAATAACGGAAGAACACAGACTTATATATCTTGACGAGACATAAACACAAACCCCTGGAAAGGACCGGAGGTGACACAGGGAAGGTCTAATTACCAGGTGGGACACCAGGGAATGACAGGGCAGAATGCACCACAAGGGGGGCACTATCCTCCCACAAGACCCCCTGAATGCTGAGCAGAACTCTTTTCCAAGCGATGGCCACTCCTCACAGCAGCAGAGAGCTACTTGCTGCTGCGGACATCCAACTGCAATCCTCTTGCTATCACGAGCCACATTTCCCACCAGCTCTGGGATCTCGGCTATCAGTCACACAAGCACTGTCGCCAAGTAGACAGGAATGCATCCATAGCACCTCCTTTTCAACTCATTTGAGATTTAGGGCTGTAGAGGAGGTATTATTTGAAGTTTTGAGATGTTAATCAGCTGCTCCCAGTTGTAAAAGAAATCACCTTGTTGTTATGTATACGCATCCAAATGTCCAAAAGTAAAAAGGTTTACGTAAAAATCCTTCCAGCTGCATAGCATCCAATACCAGAGGGAATTATTCATAGAGAGGTACCCCTGGTACCTCTCTATGAATTGTCTATGACTAATCAGTTTCATTGTGTCTTTCTAGTTGTAACCCTTCTCCTGAGAGGCCAAGCCTCAAATTCCAGTCTCAGAACATTTCTCAGTTCATCAGCAGCAGCAGCTGCAGTCAAATAATCTTTGAGATTATTTTCTAATATTAAATAACCACCTTGAAATGATTTTGTGTCTCTACTTTCACAATGGAAATAAAATCCATAACTGAGGAGGAAGTTGGCAAGTATTATCCAGCAAACCACTGCATTTCTACAACTTGTCATGTTCGACCTCGACTCCACACTCCAGCTACGGTGCCCTTGGGCAGTGGTTGCTGCAGCAACCCTACCAGCTTTGTCGATTTAGTGGCTGCCAAGTTTGAGGAGGAGAGTGCATGTATGTCTGAGATCAATGAGGCGTCATGACTGACACACCTGTTCTATTTTTGCTGCGGTTGTTGTAGACATTCACCTTCTCTCACAGACACGTCAAGCACCCCATGAGATGATTTATTATTGATGGGTTTTAGTGTAAAATATATTATTTTATTTTATTTATTTCATTTTTCTTAAATGATTTGAGAATTGACCATTAATCCAATGACAATTATCATTGGATTAAGGGCCATTGACGTTAATTGGGGGTTCATGTGTTTTTTTTGTGGTTGTGTTAAAGCTATCAAATCTAAAGATGACACAGGGATTAAACAGATGCTGCTTTCAAACAACACAGAGAACCAGAGCCACAGTTTGACCCAGTCAGAGCAGAGCAGGGTGGGTCACGCTGTCTGGTTCATGTTGAGCCCAGATGTGAGTTGCAGAGAGAAACTACAGGTGAACTCTCACATGCAGCAAACCACAGATGACACCCTACTGCCCGAACAAAACCACCCGCCTTTTCATGATGTTGATGATCTATAATAAACTATTAAATGTTTACAAAGTAAACATATGTGTTTGCACGTGACCAATTCACTGCAGTCGGGGGAGATACCTGAACTAATACACCATCATCGCCACCTGCATTTACCTGCAGTTACCTTGTACAGATAAACATGTGGTACTTCCTCTTTATAACTGTTGTATTCAGCTGCTCATGGGGTTGGCTGCTGGTTTTATCATCTTTTACATTTTTCCAAAAGTTGATACGTTTTTGAAATGTAATAAACTGTATTCCACCCTCTAAACACTCAGGTTAACACATGTCTGAATTGCATCTTCCCCAATGACGACGTTTAACCATTTTTTCTGACAATTGTGCACACAATACCCATTACAGCAACACCTCCGTAAAACAAAACCCTGATGGGCTGCAGCTCTGCAGGTAAGAGGCGTTTGCCTTTGGGACAAATTGCCGATTTGTCAGTTGCTGGCATGCCTACTGGATTGATTGACAGGTGATGTTGAGGATCCGACTCGTGCAATAAATAAATAAAAAAATAGTGCTGCCAGTGGAGGTGGAGCCAGACCTGGGTGGAGGCGAGGCGGCCCTGGTGCAGTGTGGTTTTCTGTGTTTTTATGTTATTAATAAAAAGTAAATCAATAAAAAAAACAGCGCCCGCCCTGTGGCCAATGCAATCAGACTAATCCACTAGGAAATGTTCCAGTCCTCCCAATTAGCCACTTCTGGCCTATGTGAGACCAAACTCCAGTTCTTTGAGAGAGACAGATAGAGATGTGCACTGCCGTGGGGGTGTTCTGTTGAGCTTCTCTCACAGTGAGAGAGGCTGTTTCTGCTGCTTCATCTCATCCATCCATTATCTTTATCCGCTTCTTCCTTTTTGGGTCACTGGTGCCCATAGATACCTATCACTGTGCAAGAGGTGGAGGACACCCTGGACATCCCAGTCCATCACAGAGACACATAGAGACAAACGAGACAAACAACCATTCACTCTCTCACTCACACCTAGGGACAATTTAGAGTTACCAATCAGTCTAACATGCATGTTTTTGAGGAAACTGGAGTATCCGGACAAAACCCATGCACGCACAGAGAGAACATGCAAACTCCACCCAGAAAGGTCTCGGGCCGGGATTTGAACCAGTGACCTTCTCGCTGAGAGGCGGCAGCTCTACCAACTGTGTCACTGTGCTGCATCTGCTGCTTCAGTTTTCTAAATAAATATTAATGCTAAAAGATGAATATTTATGTCCCAGCTTATGAGAGAGATGTGTGTCTGTCTCTGTTTAACTTTTTTCCTGAAACGCACAAACTTCTGTCTGTGAGAGTCAGTTTCAGGTGGTTGTAGTGCAGCATAAATGTCTAAATCAATTTATTTCTACATGGTATTACAGCAATAACAAGGTGTTTTGGCTGCTTGGATGAGCTAAACTTGATATTTAGAAACGTACTGAGAAGTAACTGTACTGTGAGAAATGTAGATAATTCAATGAATAGTCAAATATGAAAGGGCGGAACAATGGCGACATTTGGAGAAGCTGCCGCCTCTCAGTGAGAAGGTTTCCACAAACACACACAAACACACACACACATATATACTGTATATATATATATATACAGTATATATCGAGAGGAGCCAGTTGAGGTGTCTCGGGCATCTGGTTAGGATGCCTCCTGGACGCCTCCCTGGTGAGGTGTTCCGGGCACGTCCCACCAGGAGGAGACCCAGAGGAAGACCCAGGACACGCTGGAGGGACTATGTTTCTCGGCTGGCCTGGGAACGCCTTGGGATTCCCCCAGAGGAGCTGGCCCAAGTGGCTGGAGAGAGGGAAGTCTGGGCCTCCCTACTTAGGCTGCTACCCCCGCGACCCGACCCCGGATAAGCGGAAGAAAATGGATGGATGGATGGATATATATACTGTATATGTGTGTATATATTTATATATGTGTGTGTATATATATA
>JBBPBX010010684.1:0-26874 GCA_038048925.1 Garcialebias charrua
TCGGCTGAGTGAAAACAGCTGCACGGCTAAACAAAAAGGCTGAAACTGTCAGCTGAACAGATGTGAGCTAAAATGTGTGGTAGTAGCCGAGAGTCATCCATAACTGAGGGCTGACAAACAGAGAGAGATGTCTGTTTAATGGTTTGACATTACGAGCGGCGGGCAACAGGCATTCCTTCAAGTGATGCAAATTTTATTTAAATACGGAAGTTAGAGGGAAAACACCAAAAGCGAAAAGTAGCTAAAGGTAAAAGCTGAAATGTTGCAAAAAAGCTACATAAAACTAAGTAGCAAAAGATTAGCTTAAAGTAACAAAATGCCAGATTAAAAATTAAACTGAATGGCAGCTAAAAATGTAAAATAGCTTAATATGATAATTTTATTCAAATACAGGAGTGTGAGAGCACTGTTGGAATCCTGGCAAAAACCAATGCGGATATGTTCCTGTCTTTGATTTTTTTGTACATCTACCTTATAATGTTTTTGCTACTTTTTCTTTTGTTTATTGTTTAATGTATTTGTATCATTGATGTTCATCATTCTTTAGTTTGTAGCAGGTCACTTTCGTAAATGAGCCCTCAAGGCTCAATAAGATTAACCTGATTAAATAAAGGATGAATGAATTAATGAAAAAAAAGCTATAAGTAGTCAAATACAAGCTAAAAGCAGCAGAAGGTTAGCACAAAGTAACAAAAGGCAAAAGCTTCGAAGGATGTTCTAAAATCTAAAATGGAGAGAACTTTTTGCCCCACTCCCCCTCAGGAAGGAGGTTGAGGAGCATTAAGTGTAGAACCACCAGACTGAGGAACAGCTTCTACCCTGAAGCTGTTAGACTCATGAATATCTAACCAGAATAATCACTGTGAAATATCACATCATGTTGCTGCTGATCTGTTTCATGTTGCTGCTGATCTGTTTCATGTTGCTGCTGATCTGTTTCATGTTGCTGCTGATCTGTTTCATGTTGCTGCTGATCTGTTTCATGTTGCTGCTGATCTGTTTCATGTTGCTGCTGATCTGTTTCATGTTGCTGCTGATCTGTTTCATGTTGCTGCTGATCTGTTTCATGTTGCTGCTGATCTGTTTCATGTTGCTGCTGATCTGTTTCATGTTGCTGCTGATCTGTTTCATGTTGCTGCTGATCTGTTTCATGTTGCTGCTGATCTGTTTCATGTTGCTGCTGATCTGTTTCATGTTGCTGCTGATCTGTTTCATGTTGCTGCTGATCTGTTTCATGTTGCTGCTGATCTGTTTCATGTTGCTGCTGATCTGTTTCATGTTGCTGCTGATCTGTTTCATGTTGCTGCTGATCTGTTTCATGTTGCTGCTGATCTGTTTCATGTTGCTGCTGATCTGTTTCATGTTGCTGCTGATCTGTTTCATGTTGCTGCTGATCTGTTTCATGTTGCTGCTGATCTGTTTCATGTTGCTGCTGATCTGTTTCATGTTGCTGCTGATCTGTTTCATGTTGCTGCTGATCTGTTTCATGTTGCTGCTGATCTGTTTCATGTTGCTGCTGATCTGTTTCATGTTGCTGCTGATCTGTTTCATGTTGCTGCTGATCTGTTTCATGTTGCTGCTGATCTGTTTCATGTTGCTGCTGATCTGTTTCATGTTGCTGCTGATCTGTTTCATGTTGCTGCTGATCTGTTTCATGTTGCTGCTGATCTGTTTCATGTTGCTGCTGATCTGTTTCATGTTGCTGCTGATCTGTTTCATGTTGCTGCTGATCTGTTTCATGTTGCTGCTGATCTGTTTCATGTTGCTGCTGATCTGTTTCATGTTGCTGCTGATCTGTTTCATGTTGCTGCTGATCTGTTTCATGTTGCTGCTGATCTGTTTCATGTTGCTGCTGATCTGTTTCATGTTGCTGCTGATCTGTTTCATGTTGCTGCTGATCTGTTTCATGTTGCTGCTGATCTGTTTCATGTTGCTGCTGATCTGTTTCATGTTGCTGCTGATCTGTTTCATGTTGCTGCTGATCTGTTTCATGTTGCTGCTGATCTGTTTTGCTGCTGATCTGTTTCATGTTGCTGCTGATCTGTTTCATGTTGCTGCTGATCTGTTTCATGTTGCTGCTGATCTGTTTCATGTTGCTGCTGATCTGTTTCATGTTGCTGCTGATCTGTTTCATGTTGCTGCTGATCTGTTTCATGTTGCTGCTGATCTGTTTCATGTTGCTGCTGATCTGTTTCATGTTGCTGCTGATCTGTTTCATGTTGCTGCTGATCTGTTTCATGTTGCTGCTGATCTGTTTCATGTTGCTGCTGATCTGTTTCATGTTGCTGCTGATCTGTTTCATGTTGCTGCTGATCTGTTTCATGTTGCTGCTGATCTGTTTCATGTTGCTGCTGATCTGTTTCATGTTGCTGCTGATCTGTTTCATGTTGCTGCTGATCTGTTTCATGTTGCTGCTGATCTGTTTCATGTTGCTGCTGATCTGTTTCATGTTGCTGCTGATCTGTTTCATGTTGCTGCTGATCTGTTTCATGTTGCTGCTGATCTGTTTCATGTTGCTGCTGATCTGTTTCATGTTGCTGCTGATCTGTTTCATGTTGCTGCTGATCTGTTTCATGTTGCTGCTGATCTGTTTCATGTTGCTGCTGATCTGTTTCATGTTGCTGCTGATCTGTTTCATGTTGCTGCTGATCTGTTTCATGTTGCTGCTGATCTGTTTCATGTTGCTGCTGATCTGTTTCATGTTGCTGCTGATCTGTTTCATGTTGCTGCTGATCTGTTTCATGTTGCTGCTGATCTGTTTCATGTTGCTGCTGATCTGTTTCATGTTGCTGCTGATCTGTTTCATGTTGCTGCTGATCTGTTTCATGTTGCTGCTGATCTGTTTCATGTTGCTGCTGATCTGTTTCATGTTGCTGCTGATCTGTTTCATGTTGCTGCTGATCTGTTTCATGTTGCTGCTGATCTGTTTCATGTTGCTGCTGATCTGTTTCATGTTGCTGCTGATCTGTTTCATGTTGCTGCTGATCTGTTTCATGTTGCTGCTGATCTGTTTCATGTTGCTGCTGATCTGTTTCATGTTGCTGCTGATCTGTTTCATGTTGCTGCTGATCTGTTTCATGTTGCTGCTGATCTGTTTCATGTTGCTGCTGATCTGTTTCATGTTGCTGCTGATCTGTTTCATGTTGCTGCTGATCTGTTTCATGTTGCTGCTGATCTGTTTCATGTTGCTGCTGATCTGTTTCATGTTGCTGCTGATCTGTTTCATGTTGCTGCTGATCTGTTTCATGTTGCTGCTGATCTGTTTCATGTTGCTGCTGATCTGTTTCATGTTGCTGCTGATCTGTTTCATGATCTGTTTCATGTTGCTGCTGATCTGTTTCATGTTGCTGCTGATCTGTTTCATGTTGCTGCTGATCTGTTTCATGTTGCTGCTGATCTGTTTCATGTTGCTGCTGATCTGTTTCATGTTGCTGCTGATCTGTTTCATGTTGCTGCTGATCTGTTTCATGTTGCTGCTGATCTGTTTCATGTTGCTGCTGATCTGTTTCATGTTGCTGCTGATCTGTTTCATGTTGCTGCTGATCTGTTTCATGTTGCTGCTGATCTGTTTCATGTTGCTGCTGATCTGTTTCATGTTGCTGCTGATCTGTTTCATGTTGCTGCTGATCTGTTTCATGTTGCTGCTGATCTGTTTCATGTTGCTGCTGATCTGTTTCATGTTGCTGCTGATCTGTTTCATGTTGCTGCTGATCTGTTTCATGTTGCTGCTGATCTGTTTCATGTTGCTGCTGATCTGTTTCATGTTGCTGCTGATCTGTTTCATGTTGCTGCTGATCTGTTTCATGTTGCTGCTGATCTGTTTCATGTTGCTGCTGATCTGTTTCATGTTGCTGCTGATCTGTTTCATGTTGCTGCTGATCTGTTTCATGTTGCTGCTGATCTGTTTCATGTTGCTGCTGATCTGTTTCATGTTGCTGCTGATCTGTTTCATGTTGCTGCTGATCTGTTTCATGTTGCTGCTGATCTGTTTCATGTTGCTGCTGATCTGTTTCATGTTGCTGCTGATCTGTTTCATGTTGCTGCTGATCTGTTTCATGTTGCTGCTGATCTGTTTCATGTTGCTGCTGATCTGTTTCATGTTGCTGCTGATCTGTTTCATGTTGCTGCTGATCTGTTTCATGTTGCTGCTGATCTGTTTCATGCTGCTGTGTTCATTCGTGTCCATCTGCTCATACAGACTCATGTTCGTGCTGCTGTTTGGAGTAATGTTTTCTATGATATTAGTGCTTAGTGTATTTTTAGTTGATGTTTTTCTTAGTTCATATCTTAGATGTTATTACTGTTTTTCCTCTTACATTTTATTGTTGGATGTAGAAGTTTATGATTTTAGTGAACCAGCATCAGCAGCTTTAGCTGTCAGGATCTGTTGAGTCCTGGTCCAGAACTGGGACGTACTTGTTCAAACTTGATGTGTTTACCTGTGTGTTCGGTTTTCTGGTCTTCCATTTGTTTCTCGCTGACTCTCAGTTTGACCTCCAGAACTGAAAATAGAATCATAAATGTTTAAATTAATGGTTTTTGTCCAGGATTACTGAGATGGACGTCACAAGTCGATGACAGAACCTGCGCTCTGGGTCTGAAGCTGGTCCAGTTGTGTCTCTGTGGACCTCAGTAACTGCAGTAAGTGTAGAAGTGTTGTGTGTTACCTGTGTTTGTTGTGTTCAGGTTGTCGAGCCGTTCCTCACTCGTGCTCAGTCTGCTCACCAGCTCTGAACAGAACACCAAACGTTGGTTCTGAACATGTTGCTCAGAGAACGTTTCAGCATCTTTCTCAGTTTAGAGTCCAGAAACTTGCTTTAAAACTTTCCTAAACTGGAACTCGTCGTAGATTTTCCAATCCATGTCGTCTTATTGTAAACATGAAAACGGACGTCGTCCTCCAGAAGAAGAGCGAGTCTCAGAAACAGGCAGACTGAATGAGATTGTTGGTCTTCCTCACCTGTGTGGTGTGTTTTCAGCTCCTCCAGTTGCCTGTTGGTCTCCTCCAGCCGACTCTCTGCAGAGACTAATCCAGCTGTTTCAGGTAAAACAAACAGGAAGTGAGTAAAGCGGTTTCAAGTGATCATGTGACCGACCTGCAGCTGCTCTCAGCTCCTCCAGCTGCAGCGAACTGGACCTCAGCTGGTTCTTCACCTCAGAAACCTGATCTGCAGGGAAACAGGAAATGCTGATCCATCAGTGATGATGTCACTGACTTGACTTTACTGAACACACTAAGTTCCTCTGAGACCATCCAACATTCATTCAATCTTCATTCATCCAGCCATCCAACATTCATCCAACCAAACATCCAATGGTCATTCATCCTTCCATCCAACCTTCATTCATTTATCTGCCCAACCAATATTCATCCATCCGACCAACCATCCAACAAGCCATCCAACCAACCATCTATAAAACAATCCATCCAACCAGCCAATCACCCAACCATCATTGCCAGGTCTCTCTTGTAAACGAGTCCTCGAGGCTCAATGAGATTAATCTGCTTAAATAAAGGTTGAATGAATCACCCATCCATCATCCAACCTTCATTCATCCATCCATCCATCCAACTTTCATCCAACCAATCATATATTCAACAATCCATCCAACCAACCAATCAGCCAACCTTCATCCATCCATCCATCCATCCAACCTTCATCCATCCATTCCACCTTCATTCAGTCATCTGTCCAACCATCCATCCTTCATTCATCCATCCATTCAACATTCATTCATTTTCTGTCCAACCATCCATCCAACAAGCCATCCAACCAACTAACAATCAGTCATCCAACCAACCATTCAGCAAGCCAACCAACCAACCATCTATCATCCATCCAACCTTCATCCAACCAACCAGCCAACCTTCATCCATCCAACAACCATCCAACTTTCATCCATCCATACATACAACAAGCCATCCAACCAACCATCTATAAAACAATCCATCCAACCAACAACCAACTATCCATCCAACCTTCATCCATCCATCATCCAACCTTCACTCATCCATCCATCCATCCAACTTTCATCCAACCAACCATATACAGGTATTCAACAATCCATCTGTCAAACCAACCAATCATCCAACCATCCATCCAACCTTCATCCACCCACCCATCCAACCTTCATCCATCCATTCCACCTTCATTCATTCATCTGTCCAACCATCCATCCTTCATTCATCCATCCATTCAACCTTCATTCATTTTCTGTCCAACCATCCATCCAACAAGCCATCCAACCAACTAACAATCAATCATCCAACCAACCATTCAGCAAGCCATCCAACCAACATCTATCATCCATCCAACCTTCATCCAACCAACCAGCCAACCTTCATCCATCCAACAACCAACCAACCAGCCAACTTTCATACATCCAACAAGCCATCCAACTAACCATCCAACCTTCATTCATCCATCCATCAAACCAACCTTCATTCATTCAACCAACCAACTATCCTACCTCCATGGTGCTTCATCCAACCCACCTCCTTCTGTCCATCTTTATGACCATCCAACCTTTCATCATCACCTTTCATCATGAATAAATAAATAATAAGAATAAACACTGCAAAATATCACATCATGCTGATGCTGATCTGTTTTCTTGTTGCTGTGTTCATCTGTGACCACCTGCTCATACAGACTCATGTTCGTGCTGCTGTTTATAATGATGTTTTTCTTTCCACTACATTAGGGCTTAGTGTATTACTAGTTGATGTTTCTCTTAGTTAATCCTAGATGTTATTACTGTTTTTCTCTTGCATTTGTTGTTGGATGTAACTGGGACCCCGTGTACATAATCTCGTTTTCATCACATGTACCACATGCGGTGCAAATGACAATAAAGACTCTCTGACTCTGACTCTGACTTAACAACAACCTTGATTTAAATTTTTCTCTTTGATTTGTTTTGGACTTGTTAACTTTTCCGTACATGTTTCTAAGTTACTCATCAGGTTTGAATTGGACCTGTGCTCATCACCGGATGTGTACTTGTGTTCTAGCTGATGGGTGGAGTTACCTTCGGTGTTCACCTTCATCTTCTCTAGACTGACATTCAGTCGACTCTCCAGCTCTCCTCCAGAGATCATCTCAGACGTTCTGTTGGAGGCCTGGAACTTTAGAGGTGCTGTCGAGGTAAACAGTCACATTTTTCTGCCAGCTTTCTCTTTTAAATTTGCAGTTTACGTTTATTTATAACAGTCTTTGAGCAACGCAATGAGCTTGAGCAGGCAAGTACAAAAACTGGTTTGATTTGGTCACTTTCAGGAAAAATACTGATTAAAGAGCTACGTTTCCTCTGAATCTAAAATAAATACAAATAACGACCGCCCAGTCGGTTCCAATGTGTTTAAGTAAACGCTGACCTGAAATCTGCTCCCTCAGGTCTTCCAACAGACTCTCAGTGTTGCACAGTCTGAGTGCCAGGACTGAAAACCAGCAGAAAATAAATTCACCACAATAAAAAAAATACTACCAAGGAGAATTTACTGTTTTCTAATGAGCCACTGACAGCAGCTATAACATTTCTTTAAATCTCGTTTCTCTTTACACCTTTTGTTATTTTATTTTTTTTACAGTTTAAATATCAAGAAGTTGGCATTTTGTCAGTTTAGGTATTTACAAATTATTATTTGGCTTTAGAAGAAAATGGTTTCAGGCAGAAGCTGCATCAACCCCTGTCAGCAATTAACATTTAATGTGTCATTATCCATTCAGATATGATCAACTTTAATAAATACTGGAGGAACTTCACTTCCAGCAACAATCCTGTGTGATGCTGAGAGCAGAATGACTGCTGAAGAAGCTACAAATGATTTATTAAAGCTAAAATAAGCAGGGCACTAGCTGCTAAAAAAAAGCAGCTAAACACGAGCCAAAAGTTAAAACGTTGCAAAATACCAGCCAGAAGGTAAAATTAGTAAAAGCCTAGCTAGAAGTAGCAAAATAATAGCCAAAAGTTAAAAGTAATATAAAGCTAAACAAAAGCTAAAGAAAAACAGAAAACAATCATTTGAATGCTGAGTCAGCATTTTCTCTAAAGTGAGGAGGAGGATGACCTGCGTTCTTCCTCCTCAGCTGTTCCACTGTGATCTCACTCGCTCTCAGTCGTGTCTGCAGGAACGGCAGCTCCGCAGCCAGAGCTGAAGAAACACCAGCAGACAATGACATTAGCCTTTTAGCTGCTTTAGTGAACTCTGCGTTTATGAGCTGATTCCATTGAAACAGTACACGATGATGTTGAGCACAAAACCCCAACACTCACCTGAGTTCTTCTTCTTCAGGTCCTCCACAGATCTCTCACTGCTGTTCATTCTGGACTGAAGTTCTGACACCTGGGCTGATTGGACTGTGAGACAAAAGAAGAGTTGAGTGTCTGAGTGTTTCTGCACAGCTGCACTGTCCAGGTCCCGCCACAGCGTTTCAGTCAGGTTTACGCTCTGGACTAACTGGACCGGTTAATCTTTTTGTTTTGACCCGTTCTGTTGTAGATCAGCTGCTGTTTGGGATCATGGTCCTGTTGGACCCAGTTTGGTCCTTTGGTCTGCAGAGGAGTTCCTGGTCCACTCAGTGACTGACAGGAGCCCAAACCATCAGCCCTCCACCACCGTGCTGCAGCTGTGAGGAGCTGCTTGCTGCAGTGCAATTTGGGTAAACATCTGTCCTTTGGTCTGGTTCTGGTCCAGAAGTCTTGTGGTTTGTTCAGATGAAACTTTTTCAAAACTAAGTTGTGCTGCCATGTTGTTTTTAGAGAGGTCATGACCTTTGACATAACTAAGACTTTTAGAGCCTCAGACGGAGCCCATTTCTCAAGCACTACACAGTCTGACCTTCCAGGTGAATCAGCTGTGAAGATTAGCTGTCTGAAAGGTTTTCCTCTTGTGAATAATCTTTCTCTGTAGAACAATGGATTTCAGGTGACCTTTGACCCTTCCCAGATTGATGGACAGCAACAGCTGGTTCTCTCATTGCTGATGCCTTTCCATCTTGGTGTCGTGTTGACACACACCTGCATGCTTGAGGTACAGGTGGTCCCACAGATGGTCAATTCATCAGCAGCTCCTGATCTTCTCTGACTTAGTGGAATCGGTCGTTTTTGTTCTCTTGATGTTAAATTTGAATCGTTTAACTTTTTGTCCTGATGAATAAAACTGTAGATTTTAAAAGAGTGGACTGTGGCTCATTTTACAGCCACAGGTAGAAACTTCATCAGCAGAGCAGTTTCCATGGGGAAAATAAAAACTTACCTTTGTTGCGGACTTCCAGCTCCTCAGTCCTCCTCAAACTGGAGCTCAGCTCTAACAGCAGAGTCCTCCTCAGCTCGTCCACCTGCAGGTGGACCTCCACCTTCAGCCCGTCCAGGTTCTGTCTCTGCCGCTCTGCCGTCGTCTCTCCGTCTCTGAGCCGGCTCTCTATGCTCCGGAGGGCTTGACGTTGTCCCAACCCCTCTCCTCTCTGGCTCAGGACCAGATCCTTCATGCCCAGCATCTCGTCCCACAGGACGGTGAACTCAGTGGAAACATCTGCCCCAACCCGGGCACCTCCAGGTGTAGGAACCGAGGCCTCAGACCGGCACCGACTGATCCAGCTGCAGAACATCAGCAGAAAAACTGCAGCAGACCTCATCTTGAAGCCAAAACGTGCAGCTGAGCCAGTTGAGCAGCTTTAACTCAATAATCCTGCAGAAAAGGGAGGTGGACGGGTGAGCTGTTGTGTTCTGGACCCAAAGAACAGAAGCACTTTCAGACTAAACCACGGCCTTGTTCAACCAACTAACTAAATAATATGATGGAAGAAAATGAGTTTCTGTGGAACCTGATGCTGAGTCACACCTGAACTCTGTGAAAGAATGAAAAAACTGAAGATGTTCAAGTTCAAACAGAACAAAACGAAAACTAGAAAAAAAGTAGCTACAAGCTAAAATAAGCAATAGCTACATGCAAAACTGCCACAAACTAAATTAAGCTATAGCTACAAGGTCAAATTAGCAAAACAGTAGCTACCAGTTAAGCAAAACAAGCAAAATTATAGCTAGGGGAGACTTTGTTTTTCTATTGTTTATTGTTTGATTGTTTATTGTTTAAGGAAATTCTACCATTGCTGTTCATTGTTCTTTAGTTTTAGCAGGTCGCTTTCGTAAATGAGCCCATGAGGTTCAAAAGATTTACCTGACTAAATAAAGGTTGAATGAATGGGGTAAGATGAGCCATTTTTCATATATAGGATCACTACATCAAGGCAATCATAGTTTTGTTGCCAACTAATATATCTGCATATATTTCAGGTTGTTGTGCATCCCTTCAAACAACAGAATGGGTGTGAAACATAACTGTTCAAATAATAAAGCATGTCTAAAAAAAAGTGGTCTTGTGGCACAACTTACCCCCTTAATGGGGTAAGTTGAGCATAGGACTGGTGTAAGATGAGCCATATCCCTACTTTTTTGCACCCTGTTTCTTGAGAAGTTCTCCAGCCTTCTTCTTTTCTTTTTCTTTTTGACTTGTTCCAACAACAACTTCTCAGGTGTGTCAGTCAAGATTTGTGTCTTCACCTTTGTACGTTTCCTTTTAGGCTTTGTTGCCGTCACCTTTGGGAATGGCATTATTTCTATTGGAGATATGTATCCTGGATGGCTGGGAGAGACAGAACTACCAGAAAGTGATGATGACTCAGGCCCTGTGATGTTAGGTGCTGGTGCTGGTAGGTCAGCTGAAGTAGATGGCTGGTCAGATAGCTCGTCAGGGTTGGGTCTGTCTGTGACCATGGATGGTGCATAGGCTTCCTGTGGGAAGATATCTCGGTTGAAAGGAAAGATTCCAGTGGACCTGAATCCAGACAGGATGTTTCTTGGTGTCATTGCTGACAGGAAGGTCTCATGCACAATCTCTGGGATGGCATAAATGGAAGCAATTTGTCCAGGGTGGGTTCGCATCCAACTGTCCATGGCCTTGTTGTAATATGTCTTGAATGGTCCATAGACTGACACATCCAAGGGCTGCATTTTATGGGATGTATGAGGTGGCAAAGTGAGCATCACGATCCCATTCTCCCTAGCAATCTCCACAGACTGGCACAGGGATGTTGTTTCGCTTTGGAAACTCGTAGGCAAGTTCTCTGCATTTGAGGGTAGTAAGCCCATGAAACTGATCTGCCAGATTCTTAATATGTTTGGCAAGTTCAGACTCCATGTCATCTGAGAGAATCCTTTTAGCCTCTGCTACTCAGCATAGCCTGTCTTTTTCAAAGGTGCTTTTTCTTTTTCATCAATGTACCTCTTCAGTGTCATTCTATAGTTTGGCATCCTTAGCTGCTGCTCGAATAGACTTCCCTTTTCTTACTTCACTGGTGGCTCTTTCAAGAACATCAGTGGCTCCCCTACTTGTTTTGCGCTTATATACGCGAGGCATGATGTCCACTCTGTAATCATACAAATGCAGAATATTGATTTAATGTTTAAGACGTATAGGCTACAGCTAAAATACACTTAAGTGTATGGGGTAACTTACCCCTGGTGAAATGGCTCAATTTACCCCAGAGCTACCATTTTGACATTATTAGTCCCCACAGCTAAAATAGTGCATTTTTATGCTAGTTTGAATACCTCATGTTGTAGCTCATAGATACCACAATTGATGTATAAAACAAATTTAAAATTATCTGTTTTGGTCTAAACAGATCAGTTCTGTTGTCAAGACCAGCTTCTTTCAGCTCCGACTGCTCTCCAAAGTCAAGTCATTTCTCAGCCGTGGTGATCTGGAGAAGGCCATCCATGCCTTTGTGACCTCCAGACTTGACTATTGTAATGCTTTGTATGTTGGTATTAATCAATCCTCCATCTCCCGTTTACAGCTTGTACAGAACTCTGCCGCGCGCCTTTTGACCAACACACGAAAATATGAACACATCACTCCTGTCCTGTCCTCTCTACACTGGCTCCCAGTTCAGTTCAGGATACAGTTCAAGCTGCTCCTGTTTGTTTTCAAAGCTCTGAATGGACTTGCTCCTCTGTACATCTCAGAACTTTTGAAAGCCCATCAGCCCGGCAGAGATTTACGCTCTGCCAGTCAACACCTGCTGGAGGTGCCTCGCTCAAGGTACAAACAATGGGGAGACCGGTCATTTTCTGTTGCCGGCCCAAAAGCCTGGAACAGCCTCCCCCTTGAGCTGCGTGCCACCTCTGATCTGACTCTGTTCAAAACCAGACTGAAGACCCACTTGTTCAAAAAAGCTTTCAGTGTGTAAAAAAGCTTTCAGTGTGTAACTTTTATTACTTTTGGTAGTTTAGTATGTAGCATTTTTTATTTCCATTGCCTTTTTATTTCCACTTGCTCAAATAAGCTTCCAGTGTGTAACTTTTATTACTTCTGGTATTTTAATATGTAACATTCTTTAATTTCCATTGCCTTTTTATTTCCACTTGTTCAAAAAAGCTTTCAGCGTGTAACTTTTATTACTTGTGTTATTTTAGTATGTAGCATTTTTTATTTCCATTGCTTCTTTTATTGCTGTTGTTTCTTATTCTATTTTCATTGATTTATTGTTCCAGTTTATTCATCTTTTTATCCTGTTAAGCACCTTGGTCAATGCAAGGCATTGTAGGAAGGTGCTATACAAATAAAGCTTATTATTATTATTATTATTAAACACAATTCTCATGAAACTTATGATAGACTAAATTCACTTTCAAGAGTGAAAAATGTTTTTCCAGAAATAAATGTCTAACCACTTTACCCATGTGGTTCTTACCTTCAGACTCCATGAAATGACACCCTCCTCCTAAATATTTGGTCACATGATCAATTTTGTTTACCGTTTCTTAGCAACAAGGGGTGGCTCAACTTACCCTTTGGCTCAACTTACCCCAGTCTCCCCTACTACCTAAAATCTGCAAAGCTGTGGCTTAAAACATTTTAAAAGTTTAAATGAGCAAAAAAAGGCTACAAAACAAACAAAATAGCAGCTACAAGCTAAAATAAATGAAACAATAGCTAAGTTAAACAATAGCTACTAGCTAAAATAAACAAAACAGCTAGAAGATGAACAAACCAAAACAGTAGCTGCAAGCTAAAATGAACAAACGTTTTGCCAAAAACTAAAATCTATAAAACTGTAGCCACATGCTAAAATAAATTAAAAAGTAGAAACAGGTAAAAACAAGCTATAGATACTAAGATCAGCAAAACAATAGCTACTAGCTAGAAGCTAAAATCTGAAAAACTGGCTAAAAGCTCAAAATCAAAACTAGTGAAATTTAAAGCTGTGGAACATAAAATGTTTGGCTGCGATGAGAACTTGTTGAATCAGCTCAGTTTTTCTTGCTCAAAGCTGCATACCTAACAGAACTAAACAGCTAATCTTCAGCTCACATGCCAAACACAAAGCTCCTCAGAGGATCAGCAGCTGCACGCTTCTCACCACAGATGATCGTGGGTTTAATAAAACACCAGCTGAAATGCTTTTTTTATTGCTCCCTGATCTGTTTGAAGCTCCACGTGAGCACTCAGTCTAAAACTTATGCTTGTGTCCACTAGTTAGAAATAGTTAACTAAACCAGGGTTTAGTCTGAATCCCTGCTCAACTTGGATAAAGCACTGATTTTCTTTCAACCTTCTTCAGAGGATTTCTTGTAGGTTTTATAGTGTTTAGATCGGAAAAGCTCCAGTTTTACCTCAGTTATGAACATAACTACCGGTACACAAAATGGCTGAAACACTGTAATGTAGTACAGCACTACAGCACTCTACAGTAATGTACAGTAATGTAATGTAGTTTATTCACAAGATTAGCACAAAGTGTCGGTGAGTTGATATGCTAAGAGTTATGATGTTGAGCCCAAGATGGCGTTCAATAAAGACGACATCACACAAGAACTACGTGTTTATTAAACATCAGAAAAGTCATTTAGGTCAGAATCAGAAGAAAACGGCTCACGTCAAAAGAATAATTAGTGCTCAGTCGGTGCATTCAACCGGTCATTAAAATAAAACGTGGACGCACACGGAAGATGAACATGACGCTCAGGAAGGCCAACAGAACCAACAGCACATGGAACCCAAACGTTTCAGTGTGAGCTTCCTGCTCAAGAACAACTACTGCTATCACGGGTCGTTTAAAAACCGCTCTGGAACTTGCAAAAGAGTTCAGACAGACCAACTGGATCCAACTGTGGCTCCTCAAAAGATAAAAACAGTATGAAGTCCGTTTCTGACCCGACCCCTGGACCGCCTGCTCTAAACCGGCCTTCAGCTTCTGGCGGCGGGGTTGGATCAGCGCTGGCCAGTGTACGCTCTGAACCAGGAAGTGACGGAGGCAGCGGCCGATGAAATCATCCCTCCGGGGTTACCCGGTGGCTGGGACACCTGCAGTGCACTCTGGGAAAGATCCATGGACTGCAGGGGGAGCAGAAACCAGACGGAGGAGGTTTTATTGGTGAGTTTTTAGTCACTTGGATTATTTTACACGTTTTAATCTGCATTTGTCAATTCAAAAGTTTAACCCAGACAGCAGCCAACCTGAGAGGGGATGTCACAGAACCGTGGACTGGGCACCGTCTCCCAGTCCATTCCCAGGTCCGTCTCCTCGTCCGTCACCGCCTCGTCCCCGCTCTCCTCCGTCGGTCCCGATGCCTCTGGTTCCACGAACTCCATGGACTCCTCCAGGTCAGCGCTCACCTCAAACGGACCGGTCCTGTTGAAAATGTGCAATGATGATATCAGTAGTTATAAACTCATAATTTCCTGTCTCTTCTCTCGCTCTCTTTTTTTGTAATCACAACACTCTTCTTTTAGCATTTAGCTTTAGCATTTGGGTTTTGTTAAATTTTAGGAAACCATCTGAGAACCAAAAAATATTACCGACATCCAATTAGGGTCCACCAGTTCTTACAAAACATTTTGTTTTTTATACACTCTGATAATGACAGATGACGGATTTAAGACATTGTGCTAAAATTAGAATTTACTGCTCTCTTCTCATCACTTTATATCATTATCCAGAAACTAGAAATTGTATATTCTAATTAGCAAATTTTTAGTGCCAACTTTTTCTTCTGCTGGTTTCAGACTTTGGTTATGTTTTTCTGAACCTTAATCAGCTGACTTACAGGGCAGCAACTGTTGGTGACAAACTACAAAGTGTTTCCAAAATGTCTCAAAATGTTCACGATGGCTCTCAGTTCACCAGCAAGGGTTTACTTATGTGTTGCAAGAAATGTAAACTAGTTCTCGTCGGTTCTCGCGGGCGTTATGAACTCTCTCAGTTCAGTTTTTGAGTCAGAAAGTGCAAAAAAGAAAAAGTGAGACAACTTTGGAAGAGTTTAGTGAGCAGTTACACCAAACTGTCATGAAACTGCATGAAAGGGAGACACAAGTAATTACAACCACAACAAAAGCATGAATGTTGCAACTTATTAGCAGTTGACAACCTCCGATCTTCACAGGGTCTTTGCAACATCTTCAGGGCTGATAAAGAAGGATGTGGCTCCCCGCTACAAGCCATGAGAGGTTTACTGTGGTAACAGACCCAAGTAAGACCTGAACTGGCTTTATGATGCAGAAAATCCTGAACTCCGCTTTAAACTAAGCTTCTAATCCTGGCAAAACCACCCTGATACCACTGTAAAGAACTTCATCCAACCTCGCAGAGAAGCGGTTTCTGGTGAACACTTTGGCTCTCACCTGCCCAGGTTGTCGTTGTCAGGATCGATCAGAAACATGACGTTCCTTAGTGTGTGATGAGGGTGGAGCTTATCGCTGTTCACGTGCTGAAAACACAGAAATGGCGTCGGTTATTTAGTACGGTAGTTAGAATGTAATCAATCAGAGGAAGCTGACACCTTGGTTCAATTCTGTGTTATGTACTTTAAAATAGGTATCTAGAAAGCTGGAAAGAAAATGGTGCTCCACTAATGTGAAATAATTTTATTAAACTTGGAGAGATAGCCTGTTAAACATATAAGAAAGCTCCCCATAAAGCTAGAACTGTATATTATTAATCTTTAATTGATGAGAATAAAAATAACCCCAGCTCAGTACTATTGCTAGACTAGGAAAAAAGTCCCATCTCTGTTGAACCATGTATCCCTACAACTACAGTATAAGCAGTGATGACTTCATGAGATTCTTTAGAAATAAAATTATTTCAGAGAGAAAATTCAAACCATCCTTCCTTCTATTGACAGCTTTAACAATGTCACTAAAACCTGAGTTATGTTTGGACTGTTTTAGTCCTGTTGAGCTCTCTGAATTGTCAAAAATAATACAGTAGCTTCATCCAAACCATCCATGTCTGCTAGATCCCATCCCAACCAGACTATTTAAAGAGGTATTTCCCCTAATTAATATCCACAGTTTGGATTTGTCTCTAATGAATGGATACGTACCACAACACATTAAGATTGCTGTAATCAAATCTTAATTTAAGAAACCACTAGACTGAGGAACAGCTTCTACCCTGAGGCTGTTAGACTCATGAATAAATAAAAATAAAATAAAAAAATAAACACGGCAAAATATCACATCATACTGATGCTGATCTGTTTTCTTGTTGCTGTATTCATCTGTGACCATCTGCTCATACAAACTCATGTTCGTGCTGCTGTTTATTCCCACTATATTAGGCTTAGTGTATTACTAGTTGATGCTTTTCTTAGTTAATTCTAGATGTTATTACTGTTTTTCTCTTTCATTGTTGTTGGATGTAACTGGGACCTCGTGTACATAATCTCGTTTTCATCTCATGTACCACATGCGGTGCAAATGACAATAAAGACTCTCTGACTCTCTCTGACTCTCTGATCTGGATTCAGGAATTCTGGTCAATTATAGACTTGTATCTAATCTAAAATTCGTTAAAAAAAATTCTCCAAAGAACAGTTGCAAATCAATTGTGTGAACGGAAATAATCTGTTTGAAGAGTTTCAGTCAGCGTTTAAAGCTTATCATAGCACAGAAACAGCACTGGTGAAAGTCACTAATGATATTCTCATGGCCTCTGACAATGGACGTGTGTCTACACCGGTCCTGTTAGGCCTCAGTGCTGCATTTAATTCAGTTGATCACAATAGTCTATTACATGAATGGCTCTAAAATGGTTTAAATCATATTTATTTAATAGATTCCAGTTTGTAAATGACTCCTCTTCATACACTTAAAGTTACCGTATTCGTCGGTCTATAACACACAGTTTTTTTGCTCATTTGAATGTCCTGCGTATTATACACCGAAGCGTATTATTTATGGATTTTTTCCCATATTTTTGGACCCATTTTTGGCTCTGATTCGCCGTTTTTCATTTTGGCCTAAAAATGGTGCAGTACCACTTTTGTCCGCTAGCGGACACTTCCAGAGAGTCCACCGCCGTCATGTGTCCGAAAAAAGCCTCCTCTGCTCGGACTGAATGTCGCTGCCTGGCTCCCTGCTCTGGAGGCAGCTACCATTTAGCTGTGTTGTTGTTAGCAGGTTTTTTTTAGCAAGATAACTCATAAACCACACCCCGGATTTTCTTGAAACTTACAGAGTGTAATTATTTGGTGGTCATTTACAACCTGTTAGCTGCAGAAGCTATTTAGAGCAAAATAAAAATAAAAAATCGCTTTTAGCATGTTAGCTGTTAGCTACCATAAACAGATACCTACTGTTTAGATAAACAGCTCAGAAACCACTTGGTGGATATTTTTTCTGCTTACAGAGTGTAATTATATGGCTTCAATTTACAGACTGTTGACCTGTAGAAGACATTTGAGATAAAATTCGATTTATTTATAATTTATTTTCGTAGCGCCCCCGAGGCTGTTTGGAAAAAGTCAAACCGAAACAATTTAAATTCAGCAGATTTGACCATTTCGTGAATTGATTAAGGAACGGTTAAGCTCGGGAACCCTTGTGCTATAACGTCAGCTAAGAAATATATTTTTTCTCAGCAAAGAAATAATAGTTTTTACCGTTTTAATCTTGTAAAGTCCTTCCGTGCTGATGCTTCTGTGGCCGCCATTTTAAGCAGGGCAAACGAGGTGCTGACGCGTCGCATAGCGGTGACGCATAATAGATGCGTATTAAACACCGAAGCGTATCATGTACGTTTTTTTCTGGTTTATTGGCCATTGGCCATAATTGGTCAAAGCGTATTATACACAGGAGCGTGTTAAAGTCCGACGAATACGGTAGTCATAGAGTTCCTCAGGGTTCAGTTATTGGACCAATATTGTATATGCTTACATTAGTTAAAGTTGGTAAACAACATGATATAGGTCCTTCTAAAAAAATTAACATATTGTGATATAGGTCATTATTTTCCATAATGTAATGATGAAAATGAAACTTTCATATATTTTAGATTCATTGCACACCAACTGAAATATTTCAGGTCTTTTATTGTTTTAATACTGATGATTTTGGCATACAGCTCATGAAAACCCAAAATTCATGTCTCAAAAAATTAGCATTGCTGTAAAATTAACATTGCTAGTAGCACTGCTGACGCGCATGAGCTTGTTTTTTTGCTTTGTTTTATTTTGGGCCCAGCGTTTGCTGATGGGTGGCACCGATGTACCGATAAAGAAACTGACCTGAGAGAAGCAGAGGTGGAGGATGTTGGTGTTCAGTTTGCTCAAAGACCTGGTGAAGCGATACCGGCTGAGGTTCTCTCCGCAGAACTCACTGAAGAAAACCCAAACAAACAACCATCAAGTCTAACTCGACGAGACTGCAGCAGAGGCAGAGCCGAGTCAGGCCTGGTCCTACCTGTTGCAGAGCCTTTTGGGCAGGTTGACGTCCAGCATATGAGACAGGATGGTGGTGAGCTGTGTGGCGTAGCAGAGGGCAGCACTGATGGTGTGAGCTGGGTTAATGTGGTCCAGTTCTGCAACAAGACAGACATGATCACATTAATCAGGAACAATCTCAGGCGTTTTAATCCTAGTTTCCCCTGGATTAGAGGAGTCAGCCAGAAAGAAAAGACATTTCGGTGGACAGGTTCAGTTTGAACAACGAAGCAGATCATTTTTACTTATTTAAACATTTTACATCATAATATCAGAAACAACAAAACTACTTTGAAATGTTTTCGAAAGAGCAGCACTCAAAATGGGTGTTGATGATCCGTCTCAGTTACTACCACACCAAATTTATCTCAATGTCCAAAAAAAAAACCTGTGTTTATGTTTATTCATGGCAGTAAGTTAAAGCAGCCATCTTGAATCAGTTTGACTCAAAAAGCCTATCAGCAGTAGACGTACAACCATTGACTTTTTACAGAAAATGTCAAATCAGTCCAGTGGTTTGTGAGATATTTTGCTAACAGGCAGACACACTCATGGACATGCATGTAATTGGTCATTTTATGATGAAAGCAAACAAATAAAATCATGAATAGAATTAAAGTGATTTATTTTTTACGGAATATGTTTAGAGACAAAGCCCGTCTTTTTCTGTGCGAGATCCAACCCTCCCAACCCACTCAAAATAAAAACTAATTTAAAAAAAATCTATTGTTGGATCCTTTTATTTTCAAAATATCTCTGAGTTGATCAGATCTCGTTTTCAAAAAGTACGGAATGTCCCTTTAAGTGACTTTCCTAATCCATTTTGTTTTTGCACTCCCAGCAGACTCACCCCCCACTTCCCCCCGGCTCACCTGGACCCGGGTTGGTGCTCTTCTCCTCCACCCAGCTGTAGTAGGTGGAGTAATCTCCGTTGCTAGGCAACACAACCGGCGCTCCCGTGATGCTGATGCTGGTCTCCCCATTCTGGTCATCCCAGATCCAGCGCCCTGACAGGTAGGTGGTTCTACGGGCCTCGGCCAGCTCTGACACCGTGCTGGAGGTGAGCACAGGGTCGCACTCCGCCATCACGTCCGCGGGGTCTCTAACGGAGAGACGCAGGGGTCACTACACAGCTCAACATTTTCTTTAAAGACATGAATGTATTACTTAAACATTTATGAAATAAACATATTTTATTTATAGTTTATGTTATGATGCCAAATATTTGTGAGGTTCTTTTAATTACTGTGGTGTCTGATGAGAAACTCGAGCTGTAAAACAGGAAATTACATTAAAAAATGAAACGTTTGCTCAAACAGGAAGTAAACCGAATGAGCTGCACATACAGCTTCACTTAAATACTAAATGTACATTATTTTAGATATCTTACCTATTTCTTTAGGATTTTTTTTAAACAACCCAAGCAAGTTACTAGAAGTAATAACTGAATTAGTTATTGTGTCTGTTGAGCTTTATGCTTTCCATGAACTGAATGTGCAGCTCAAGTCCAAACAGTTCATCTAGAACCCCCCCACAGAACACAAAGTAGGGTGTGGAGCTGAATTTAAAAGAATAAATCTGGATATTTAAACGCCATCAGGAACTCCTGGTTTGTGAAAGCAGAACCTGAGCTTTAAAAGGAAATTTTACTTGTTGTAGGTCCCTCTTTGAATCGTTCAATTTTGACAGGACTGACGAGCGAACGGCTAGTCCGAACACACCTCGACACATCTCCCCTCGAGTTTGATGAACGGATATTTACTAGTTTAACGTCCTAAGACCCGAACTCTTGAATATGTGGATGCCAGGTCCTAGGAGGTTAAGGGCAGGCAAAAGTGACAATCTGAACATAACAAATCAGGCTCAGGTCTTTTTCATGTGCACTACTGAATCAGAAGTTTCTCAAAGCCACCTGAGTCTGGCTGGTCACGTCTCATTTCATCTGACTCTACACCAGTGAGGTAAGGGGATGTGGATCGATCCAAATATTGATACAAACACGCAGCTTAAAGCTCAGAACTCCAAATGTATTCAGCTAGAAAACCAGTTCATTAGTCATTAGTTGTTTTTTTTTATTAGTCACGTCCTGGATGACTGAGAATCTAAACAAGCTGTCTTAAGAGACAACTACAAATCATTTATTTTTAAATTTACATGGTGCCAACTGTGTTAGTTTTCGTAGCAGTTTCAATATAAAGTTAGCATCTGTGCCAACTGTTGGTCAGCAGCCTGAGAATAACTGGGTGTTTTGACATACGTTACTGTGCACGTCTTTTTAGGCACGAAAATATATACATCAGTGTTTTGATGAAAAATTATAATTTAGATGCATTTAATTATTTTATATTGCATCTCTCTGAATCATAACCAAATCACGAGGTGCCTAAAAATATGCAGATCTCGTTACTTTGGCAAATTATGAAATTGTCCACAGACCGAATTATCCTAAACGTAAAACTTTTTTTAGTTCCTTATGGTCTTAATAAAAAATGTTAATACACTCATCTTAAAATTAAAATAAAAAAGTGAACATAAAACGACTATTTCCAGGTTGGGGCGACTGAATGACACGTTTGACACCATGTCTGAGTGGAACAGGACTGACTCCACGCTCGCAGCGTCTGCAGTCAAAATCATCTCCCTCCTGCCGTTCTGGCTTTTGCAGGCTGCTGAATTTGCTGACCTGCTGCCCTGCTTCTCCTCCTGCGTGGGGAAAATATGCAGGCTGCTGAATTTGCTGACCTGCTGCCCTGCTTCTCCTCCTGCGTGGGGAAAATATGCGTGGTGAGCTCCAGAATGTGTTCCCGCCTCAGAGCCGCCAGCTGGACCAGTCTGCCCTGGTGCTCCTGGGCCCGTTTCTCCAGCAGCTCCCCCAGTCGCCGGTTGTGGCGCTCGATCTTGTCCCTTTTCTCCTGGTGGCGCCCCGCTCGGCGCTGCAGCCGCAGAGTCTCCTCCTGAGAGCGTTGGAGCAGCTCCCTGTCTGCAACGAGAGGCGGAGGATCAGGAAGTGTGAAAGGTAAACGAAATCCATCAGAACCCTCGAAGACTCACCGCTCTTCACCTCCTCGTTGCCCAAATCCACCGCCTCCTTCAGCTGCTCAATTTTTATCTTGCACAGCATGATCTTCCATTTCTGACAGAAAACAGACGTTTATTCAAGTCTGATCTACGACGAACAAAAACAACTCTGCCGCTCATCTGTCTAAACGTCTTCTAACACTTCTACAACCAAGACTGTCCAGTTTTCCATTCTGAATGCTTCTACAGCATCACAAGAAGATAAAGAGCTCACCATCTCATCTGCCTGCAGGCTCCTGTCCATGGCGTGGAGAATACTGAAGACAAAGTTTATCTTTCACTATTAGCACAAACGTTAATCCAAGATATCAAAAGTAGTTTTTATTAAGTGACTGAACCCATGTGTTCTACCTTTGCTGCAGCTTCTCCTTCTCATCCTTGAGCGTCTTCAGCCGCCCCACCTTCTCTGAGTATCTACAGATAAAAACATCAACATGATGAAACACGGCAGAAATGCCCACAAAACTGTTGTGAAGTCTAAACCTGAGGACACTCCAAACTGGGAGACTTCTCTTGATACAACATTATCCTGGAACAGTTAGCTATAGACACCGAAAGCTAACGGCTAAATGGTTCAAATACCAACACATGAAGAAAACCACCAAAGAAACAAAAGAAAATGAAACATTTCTGTGTATAGACAGCGTGAGACTGAGGTCTGCTCAAGAAGCTGAAAGTAAGATAATAAAAAATCAGAACATGAGAAAATAGCCAATAGAAGCAAAGAAATAGCTAAACTATACAAATAGCAAAAACTAGGTAAACCCCCAAAATAACAAAAATATCCAACAACTAAAGCTAATAAATGGCTAGTTAAAAACTAAAAACGGGAACAAAAATAATTAATAGCAAAAGTAGCAACAGGCTAGTTAAAAGATAAAAATATATACTACATGTACTGTATATAAAAATTTAAAAAAAGCTTCCGGTAATAACCAAAAGTAACAAAAGGCTTGCTGAATAAAAAAATTGCTCTGAGCCAAATTTAGCACCAGACTAAAAGCGAAAAATAGCAATAAAACCAAATCTAAACAAGTACACCAAAAGCTAAAAAGCTGCAAAAACCTAGTTAACACGTCAAAAATGAACTCACAGCCAAAAGTAGTACAAAACTAGCTAAAAGTAGCAAAAGGCTAGTAAAAAGTTAGACATCAATAAATAGAAAAAAAAAGCAAAAAATGCAAAAGGTTAGCAAAAAAAAAAGCAAAAGGTTAGCCAAAAGTATTGAGACTTGCTAAAAGCCAGAGGTAAAACAGTAGCTAAAGCAAGCCACACTGAAGCTGACAGCTGAAACAACTTCTAAGTTTGGATTCAATCTTAGTTTAAAACTATATGATATTTAGTAATAAAAAGAAATCAATTGATATTCCATTTTTAATCGAGGACTCAGTGATTTGCAGAGTCAGTGAGGTGAAAATGTTGGGTGTTGTCAGTGATGATAATCTATCATGGAAACAACATATAAATTTGGTTAAAACAAAAATATCTAAATCAATTGCAGTATTTTATAGAGTTAGATATCTATTAAACGACAAAGCATTGTATCTGTTGTATAATTCAATGACTGTGCCACATTTGATTTATTGTGTTAATATATGGGGAATCGCATGTAAAAGCAGCACAATGCCTATTTTTATTTTGCAGAAAAGAATTGTAAGAATTATAGCAAGAAAGCATTACTGTCACCCATCAAGTCAATTATTTTATCAGATGAAATTGCTGAAGTTCTATGATTTGGTGGATTATAATAATAATAATAATAATAATAATAATAATAATAATAATAATAATGAATTTGATTTATAACGCACTTTTCATTAATGAAAATCTCAAAGTGCTACAAAGTGCAACAGAATTAAATGTCACTAAAACAAGTAATAAAACAAGTAAATTATAACATTTTGTTACTTATGTACAGAGTTTTAAAAAAATACACTACCGTCAAATATCCAAATGTATTTTGTGAAAAGATCAAGCTGTTACAATCTCAATGGAAAATATGTATTTGTAAAACCGCAATTTAGAACCAGTTTGAAGGGAAGAACTACCTTAATTCAGGGAGTGGGATTGTGGAACAACTTAACGACAGGTCAAAGTTGAATTCCATCCATCCATCCATCTTCTTCCGCTTATCCGGGGTCGGGTCGCGGGGGTAGCAGCCTAAGTAGGGAGGCCCAGACTTCCCTCTCCCCAGCCACTTGGAGCAGCTCCTCCGGGGGAATCCCAAGGCGTTCCCAGGCCAGCCGAGAAACATAGTCCCTCCAGCGCGTCCTGGGTCTTCCTCTGGGTCTCCTCCCGGTGGGACATGCCCGGAACACCTCACCAGGGAGGCGTCCAGGAGGCATCCTAACCAGATGCCCGAGCCACCTCAACTGGCTCCTCTCGATGTGGAGAAGCAGCGGCTCTACTCCGAGTCCCTCCCGGATGACTGAGCTTCTCACCCTATCTCTAAGGGAGAGTCCAGCCACCCTGCGGAGAAAACTCATTTCAGCCGCTTGTATCCGAGATCTTGTTCTTTCGGTCATAACCCAAAGCTCATGACCATAGATGAGGGTGGGAACGTAGATCGATCAGTAAATTCATTCATTCATTCATTCAACCTTTATTTATACAGGCTAGCCTCGTTGAGTCACGGGGACTCATTTACAAGAGGGACCTGTCTCACTCACACCAAACAACCATCCACTCTCAAACTCACACCTAGGGTCAATTTAGAGTCACCAATCAGCCTAACAAACATGTTTTTTGGTCTCTTTTGACTCAGTTCTCTCTTCACCACGACAGACCGGTACAGCGCCCGCTTCACTGCGGACGCTGCACCTATCCGCCTATCGATCCCACGCTCCAGTTTTCCCTCATTCGTGAACAAGATCCCGAGATACTTAAACTCCTCCACTTGGGGCAGGACCTCCTCCCCGACCCGGAGAGGGCATAGTTGAATCAAAGTTGAATTGTTAAACAAATATAAATTAATGTATTTCAATGAGTAATATATACAATTGAAAGTTGAATGAGTTATTTACTTATTTTGTTATTATAGAACAATTTGTTTGAATTCTTATTTAGATAAATAAGGAGCAGATTTAATAAGATATTTTCTTCATCTGCTACCTTTCATTTTATATTTTTTTATTTTCAATTCATATACAGTATGTCAATTGTATTTCATTATTGTAAAATGAATAAATACTAATAAATAAATAAAACAGGCATTAGAGGGAGGCGGGCGATATGCATTATTTTGAGTTACTAAGTTTTATTCTTATGATCTGGTCCCCTGAGTCTTCTGTTGTTGGCAGAACTTTCCTAATGTTAAACCCCATCATGTTTTATTTTGGCCTTTTTTGTTAATCAAATCTGTGTCTGGTTTTCTGATCCGCTGCGACACGAGCGTCTTTCTTCCTGGACTATTTGTGGCCCCCCTCGCTTGCCATAGAACACCCCTGACCCACCTGTTTTTACCTGCGTGTTAAAGTCCAGGGACATGTCTCACACTTGTTTTACCTTTCGGTGTTCCTCCCGTCGAAGTACACGAAGTCTCCGGCCTGGATGCACCGGGCACAGGTGAGCCTGCGGCGGGACGTGGTGCACAGAGGACACCGCTCCACGGCCACGTACAAACCCTCGGCGTCGTCCACAGACTCCGCCATCACGCAGCCTGGCGTGGAGGCGGCAGAGTGGGGATACTGGCGAGGAAGAGGCGGCTTGGCCGCGGAGGAAGAGGCGGCGGGGCCAGGCGGTTGGAGTCCCGCGGCTGAGGACGCCATTAAATTAAAAGCTGCTAAAGTGTCCCGGCTGACGGGAACTACTTAACCCGTTTACAGCTCTGTGTGGTTCGGTTCGCTCCTACATGTTTCATCATCCCGCAGTTTGAACTGCTCCTCTGGCGGACATGACTGACAAGCTCAAGTGTTTTTGTTTTGCATCAGGGTGTTTTTGTTTTGATTAGCGAGTGCGCAACTTCCGGTTTTTCTTCTTCGTTGACGTGTTTCTTGTAGGCAACTTCCGGTTTATGGTGCGTCTAAGCCGCCTGCAGGACTGGAGACCGTTACTGACATGATTTTTTTTTACTACTGTATGCATAAAATTGCTCAAAATATAAATCTTTGCAAAAAATGATAAATCAATTTAATTTTGCTTTTATAAGTGATTTTAAACTTCGCCCCGTGTTTATTCACGGGAAATCAGATTCCACGCGAATGCAACATCTGTGACGTAAAATCGAGCAGACTACGTCTATTTAATAGCGGACAATTTATAACCCGATGAATTTAGAAATCTAAGTTAAGATTTGAGCGATTTGTCTTCAATTTGGGAAGCAGAAAGTTAGATGAACAAGAAAAAGCAGGTTCTAATTTAGGTCTGCACCCGTATTTGAATGTTAAGGCCCCAGTATAGCTGTGCGTTGGGCCGGACGCCATGAGAGCGCCGCAGCACAAGCCTTTCAACGCGGGCGTGAACGCGCCAAGCTCAAATTTTACGACCGCTTACGCGCGCGCGTTGTCTCACAATAAACTGCCCGGCGCCGGACTGTTTTGTATGAGACACAAATGTATTAAATTCCCCTTCTTCATCTCTGATCTGGACTTTTCTTTTGTTTTTTTGCCAAAAGTCAAGTGATCGCTTCCTGCTCGCTGAGGAAATGAATGAATTTGTCACGAGCGAACTAAACTCATGTTCAACGTGGCTGCGGGAGGCTCTAAATATTTCCTGGTGTTCTGGTGTGCTGGACCAGCGCTCCCTGTTTTTATTTTATTTTTTAGAACTTTTTATTAACATATAAACACAGAAAACCGCTGCGCAGCCCTCTGCCTTTTTTCCCCCACCCGACCTGTCAATCAATTCAGTAGGCGTGTCAGCAAATGACCAATCAGCTACCTCAATTTGTCCCGTAGGTAAACGCTCCGCCCTGCTGCTGCTCAAATTATGTCAAGAATTTGGAGCGAAACGCTGGAGCGTCACGCTGAGCTATACGCGTCGAGCGGCGTTCGGCCCAACGCACAGCTATACTGGAGCCTTTACGGT